>JAWDJD010000003.1:49622500-49917500 GCA_035047305.1 Bradypodion pumilum
GGATGAACATGTGGTAATGGCGGAGGTACAGCTCATTTTATACTGCAGTAATACATTTGAAAAGGATTGCACGGTAGCTCATTGTCTGCTACCTGCGTGACGTCATTCTGAGTCACGCCCATCTTCTCCAGGTGATCCTTGCATGGGAAGGTTCCCGCGGCTGCCAGTGATTGGGGGAATTTGAACCATGTGAGTTGAACGCTCGCAGCTGCCCTCTATGGGCAGCTAGCTCGCATTCCTGAAACAGCTGGGTTACATTGTAATCATTGTCAGGTTACATTCATACATTCTTAAAGTAATAATGTTACATACACAACACTCCTCCCCCCTAGTATGGGATGAAGTCCCTCAACCATTGTGGCTTCCCGCATGTGCGCTTGGGGCGTACGACTGCTTGGCTGAGCTCAGGGGAACTAGGGGCTCCAAGTTCCGCAGACTCTCGCCCTACAATGGAAAGGGGGGACTCATTAGTCGTCTGACGGGGACTCTGCGATAACCTTGCATTGGGAGAAGGGAACGGAACATGCAGCTGAGATGTGAACCCCTGCCTGTTGCTCGTGGCGCCCGGGACCCCCCCAGCACAAACCTCGGAACCGACGAGGAGACCCTTGTTGTCTCGCCCCGGTCTCTTGTGCCTGCAACCGGCGTACTTGCACTACCCCCCTGCTGCCTGACTCGGAGTTCTTGGGGATGGAGAGAATGAACTTCCCCCTGCTGCCTGGTTCGGGGGCCTTGGTGATGGGGTATACTCTAAAACAAAAAAACTGGGAGGACTGGAGGTACCAGGGGCTGAACTAAAACCCCTCTTCTCGCTCGGACGGGTGGGGGACCACTCCGTGACACCCCCCTGGTACGGTAAAATAAATTCAAACTCATTCCACTATTTCAAAGTATCCTCCTCCTCGTCTGAGAACCCAGGGTATGCATTTGTACCTGAGGACATCCCCGTGTCTCCCCCTTGGGTTACGCGGGTGGGGGAGGACCCTAACGCTGACTCCCTTTCACTAGTAACTTGCCTTCTGAGTTGATCAGCGTGCCTTCTCCAGAGTAGACCTGTGCTAGTCTTGACCCTATAGGACACTGGCCCCATTTGTTCAATGACCGTTCCTGGGACCCACGTTGGTCCCGAGGTCGCGTAGTTTCTGCAGTGAACCGGGTCCCCTACCGAAAAACTTTTGGAGCTCTCTATCACTATATTTCTCCCCTCATCCTCCACTCCTCATGAGGAGTTCGGCCGGCGAGAGTCCTGAAGCTAGGGGAGTTGCCCTATAACAGATGAGGAACTGACACAGTTGGAGGTTCAACTCACCGGGACCCATGCGCCGCAGTGCGTGTTTCGTAGTGCGCACTTGGCACTCTACCTGACCGTTTGTGGCGGGGTGAAATGGGGCAGAGGTAATGTGCCGGATGGCATTCCTCTCGATGAACGCCTTGAATTCCACAGAGGTGAAAGTACTGGCGTTATCGCTCACAAGGGTGTCCGGCAGGCCGAAGCAACTGAACACCCTGCGCAAGTGTTTAATGGTTGCGGCAGATGAGGTGTTTGTCATGGGAATGACTTCCAGCCATTTGGAATATGAGTCGACTATCAGCAGAAACATGGACCCGCGAAAGGGGCCAGCAAAGTCGACGTGTACTTGGGACCATGGCCCGCAGGCCATGTCCCATTCCCTATGGGGCAGCCAGGACTCCTCGGGCCGAGAGCTCTGGCAGCTCTCACACATGCCCACTAAGTGTTCTATATCCGCGTCTATCTGGGGCCACCAGAAGTAGCTCCTGGCCAGTGCCTTGGAGCGCACTATTCCCGGGTGGCTGGTATGCAGTAGCCTCAGCACCCTTGCTCGTAACTTCTCTGGGATGACCACCCGCTGGCCCCAGAGTAGGCAGCCCCTTTCAAGGGAAAGCTCTACTCTGCGCCTGAAAAACGATTTGAACTCCTCCTCGGGGGGAGTTGTGGGCCACCAGAAGTAGCTCCTGGCCAGTGCCTTGGAGCGCACTATTCCCGGGTGGCTGGTATGCAGTAGCCTCTGGCCCCAGAGTAGGCAGCCCCTTTCAAGGGAAAGCTCTACTCTGCGCCTGAAAAATGATTTGAACTCCTCCTCGGGGGGAGTTGTGGGCCACCCTTTCCTTACCCAGGAACTGACTTGGGACAGGATTTTGTCGGCCACCGTGGCTTTGGCAAGGTCTGCCGGAACTATGGGGGGCGAGTCGAGAGACTCGATCAGCAGGACTTGGTGGTCCTGCTCTACCTCGCATTCGGGGTCTCCTAAACTAGGGAGGGGAGACCGGGACAATGCGTCCGCATGGGAGATCTCCTTCCCTGAGCGATAGACCAGCTCATACTGGTAGGCGTTGAGGAAAATCGCCCAACTTAGCATTCTGGGGGACAGGATTTGTGGGGTGGGCTTGCCTATAGTAAAGATTCCCAAAAGGGGCTTGTGATCAGTCACAATTGTGAACTCGCGGCCGTATAGGAAATCGTGGAACTTCTTTGTTCCTGCGATTATGGCCAGGGCCTCCCTATCTGTCTGCGCGTAGTTGCGCTCTGCCTTTGAAAGTGACCTGGAATAGTATGCAACCGGGGCTTCCCGCCCGCTCTCTAACACATGGCACAGCACCACCCCCACCCCCACTGGTGATGCATCACAGACCAAAACTACTGGTTTCCTCGGGTCGAAATGAGTCAGAACAGCATCCGAGGATAAGAGCGCCTTGAGCTCTTTGAATGCTTTCTCCTGCCTATCTCCCCACCACCAAACCGCTTCTTTCTTAAGTTGCCCGTGCAGTGGCTCTGCGACAGATGCCTTCCTTGGTAAGAAGGAATGGTAAAAATTCAGGAGCCCTAGGAATGACTGCAGCTCTGGTTTCGCGGAGGGGCGTTTTGCACAGCCGCAACCTTGGACTCGGAAGGCTTGATGCCCTCCGGGGTTATCTTGAACCCGAGAAACTCAACCTCCCTCGCAAAAAATACACATTTATCCCATTTCAACCTAAATCCCACTCTCTCGAATACAGAGAGGACTCTGTCTAGCCTCCTCGCTAGTTCTGATTTGCTCCCCGCTGTTATCAAAACGTCGTCAAAATATGGGAGTACGCCTGGAAGCCCCTTTAAAAGGCGTTCCACAAGGGACTGGAAGATCCCGGGGGCCGAATTTACGCCGAACTGTAGGCGCGTTACCTTAAATGCCCCCTTATGCGTAATGATGGTTTGCGCAGCGGCAGCAGCTGGGGTTACCATGAGCTGCTGATAGGCCTGCGCCAGGTCTAGCTTGGCAAAACACTTCCCCCCATGCAACGTGGCCAGTAAGTGGCTAACCACTGGCACTGGATATGCATTTGGCCAAATAGCCTTGTTAATTGTACATTTGTAGTCAGCGCAAATCCTGACCTCCCCGTTAGATTTTGAGGCTGTAACAATTGGAGTTTCCCACTCCGCTGAATCAACTGGAACCAAAATCCCCTGCCCCACCAATTTGTCCAGTTCTGCCTCAATCTTGTCCTTGAGGGTGAAGGGCACTCTTCTTGGCTTGAGACGTATGGACCGGATTTCTGGGTCCAACTCAAAGGAAACTGGGGGGCCCTTGTAAGTCCTGAGCCCCTTCTTGAAAACATCCGGGGGCGCATCGCACACGTCCCGCATTGGGTCAGTCTCTATGGCGTTAATGCCGGACAGTTCAATTCCCAGGGGAGCAAACCACTGGGTTCCCAAAAGGCAACATCTTCCCCCCTTGAGAACCACGAAGGGCAGTTTTTCTGTGTAATGTTTGAACTTCACCGTGAAGTTCCCCACACCCAACACTGGGATCCCATAACCCTGCACGTCCTGTAAGTATGACTTCATGGCCCGCAACTTGGGCCGCACATTTGGGGGAATGCTCATGAGCTCCTTCTGGGACAGGATGGAGTAGGATGACCCCAAGTCTATTTCCATCCTCACTGGAACCCCTTGTAACAGTACCTCTACATAGAAGCGCCGATGCTCCAGGCCCACGTGGTTCACGCCTGCCGTGCTGTTGTTGGCTGAGACCTTTCCGATGCCATCTGCCTTGCGTTGGTGTGTTTGAGGGTGTCTCGGTGCGCCCTTGTCCTTGGTTCGCCCGCGCCTGTAGACTCTGGCGATGTGGCCCTTCCGGCCGCAGTTGTGGCACTCGGCCTTCCGGAATGGGCATCTCGTCCGGTCGTGAGATGCCCCACAGCCATCACAACATTGGCTTCCTCGCTCGCTGGCCTGGCGCCTCTCTCCGCGCTTCTTTACCTTCTGTACGTTGTCATCCTCGCTGGAGCAGGAGTCTGCCATCGTGGAAGAGTCCTCGGAGGTTGCTGGGGTGCCTGCGGGCAACCGGGGTGCCCGCCAGGCCATTTTTGCCAAAGTCCGCCGGGCTGCTTGCACGGGTGACTTGGCCCTTTCAGGTGTGGCCCCTTGGGACTTGAAAACTCTGATCCCGCTCCTCGCCGCCTCGGCCGCTTGGGCCTCCCGCAGTACCTCGTTGAACATGAGGAGATGGTCGTGGGTCATCAACTTCCTCGGGACCTCCTCGTCCCTCAGGCCACACAGCATGCGGTCTCGGAGGGCCGTGTCCAGGTCCTCCCATTGGCAATTGATGGCCGGCAGCCTGAGGGCCACCGCGTAGGCAGATACGGATTCTCCCGGGCGCTGGTCCCACCTGTGGAACGCAACCCGGGCCGGAAAAATGGAAACAGGTGGCTGGAATTGCTCCCTCAGTAGCGCAAGGATGTGGTAACCATTGGTTACTGTCCGCGTGACGTCATGGATCGTCACGCCCATCTTCTCCAGGTGCGGTGTGGCGGGAAGGTTTCCCGCCCTTCAGGTATTCAGGGGAATCTGTATCATGTGAGCTGGATGCTGCTACTGCCGCTGGCAGCAGCATTCTTAACAGCTTGCTACAATGTGTCTCTGATTACTTACAATGGATACAATTGTCGGATACAATCAGTTAAAGAGTACTTGTCACATTCTATTCAGTACATAACAGGGCCTTAGGTTGGAAACCCCTGTTTAAAACCACTGGCCAAGAATCAATTTTGGCTGTCTTTGTGCATCAATGTTTCTACATAAATTTGTGGCAGCAGCAGAGACAGACCCCAGCTGATCAGTGTCATCTTTGCTGCCACTGCAGATTTAGTAATAATCAGCAGAGACCTGTCCTAGATGTTCAGCAAAGACCAGCCCTAGTTGAATGGCAGTCATCACTGCAAATCCCCACTGACAATCAGCTGGGGCCAATTCCAGCTGTTGCCACAGATCACCACTGCCAATCATTAGAGACAGGTTCCACCTGATAGACGGAAATGGGCCCCAGTCTATGGACACACACATCAGTTCAAGCATCACATGACCTGAAATTGGGTTTAAAAAAACCAATTTTGACACAATGTTTTGGACCAGTGTAGCCAAACCCTCAGTCATACACAGGAAAGAACTGTATGGTCTTAAGGTTAGATCTCCTTTGCTCAAAAGCCAGTCATGTCCGACTCTCCATTTACAGCCAAAGAGCTAGTGCTGTCTGTGTCTGCAGATGTTTCCATAGTCATGTGGCAGGCATGACTCGACACCAGAGTGCACCAAACACTATTACCTTTCACACTGAAGTGGTATCTATTTATCTACTTGCAATGTCTTGCTTTAGAACTGCTAGGTTGGCAGGAGCTGGGACAGACGACAGGTGCTCACTCTGTCACACAACCCTCAGGTCTCAAACTGCTGACCTGCCAACCTTCAGCCACTGCGGTCCTTTATTTAAAGTTACAGAAATGCAAAAGCAGATGCTGCCTTTACTAGATGTTATAACCAGTGCAAGAGGAGATTATATCTTTCTTAGACAATAAAATAAAATAATCAGCAAACATTCATGCTTTAGAAGAATATGGACTTTTGATGTTAGTCAAACAGGAATGCAAATGAATACTCATTAGGTAAAACTATTAATTGGTTGTAATTTGGCTTAATTGGCTTTTCCTTCCTGGTGATCTGACTAAATTCTAACCCCAACCTTCTGATAGAGGCTGCTATGTCTCTGTTGTCTTTCCATCAGCTCCATAGCTGAAAAGGAACTCTATGTTTCAAAAGCAGGCACTATCTAGGTGTTCATGGGAGTGTGTGTCTTAGGCCACGTATCTCCAAACTTCACCCAACCCAGAGAGAGTTGAGAGGAGAGTCGGTAAAGAGTTGGCAAAAGAATCCCAGTTTTGATGTGTCTAGGTGACCTGGGAGTTGAGTTATATCCCCCTCCCCTCATCACTCATTGAATTTTCACCAAACCACCTGGTGGTAGCCTAAGACACTTGCGCAGTACTGTACATTTAAATATGAAGCAAGACATTTTTGAGTTGTATTAGTGATGGCACATTGAGAATGAACCATGTCATTTATGATCATGCGGTTAAACCTGAATGAGTATGCTTCACCCTCCCATTAGTTCAATAAGATCCATTTCCACAGTACTGCAGTGAATTGTGGTCAAACTAGGCATCTAATGTTTTGTGGTATGTAAAAAGGAAGCAGTGGGCAGGATATATAGTTTAAATGTGTCCAACATTATTGCTCTTGTGATGGTTTTCTTTGTGCCTGTCGATATGATTTATGTTTCTAAAGAGAAGAGAATCTCTGTCAGTAAAGGCAGTAATACACCTGTTTATAAAGGACATGAGACAGATAAGAATTCTTTGTATGCCATCTAATAATGACATATTTCTGCCAGTATAGGATATGAAATTCCTGTGAAATACTGAAAGCTTAGTGTGCAACAACAATATAATAATATAAAATACAGGTCTCAATAAAATGTGATATGCAAAAAGAATCCTTTCCTAGTAGATGAAATATTTTTCCTACTCTTTACCTCCTTAGGTAACCAAAATGAGATTTAGTAGCATTAGAGATGGGGAACACATTGAGCTTGGTCCTACGTACCATGATGGGCTGAGCAGTTATATGGATCTATCGCGGCCATATGTTCTGCTTCAGAGGGAACCCATCTGTTTAAAAGTATCTTCTTTTTGGTAAACTACCTAGTTCTGGTCCAAATTAGTAGTAAAGTTATATACCAGAGAGCAGAACCTCTAGTCTCAATTTTATCTATAAACTAGCAGAGGTAGCCCGGCGTTGCCGGGCTGTTTTAAATGGTGTTGTAAGGTTTTTGTTTTATGTTTATGCAAATGAGGTTAGTCTGTAATTGTGTTTTTTTAAATGTTTATTTATACGCATGGACTGTTTTTAACTGTGATCCTTTTTTATTTTAAAAAGAGGAAATGTTGATATAATTTTTTTCAATTATTGTATTTTAAAAAATAATGTGTTACTATGTGAATTTTTGTTAATAGTTGTGCCTTGGATAACAATTTTAAAAATGTGTAAGTGTATGTTTTTTTAAACTCATTGTTTTTTTACTGTGTTTAGATGTTTGGCTTTGGTTTTTTTAGTGAAAACTTATTTATTTATTTTTGAATTATTTTTTATTATTGTGGATATTTTTGAATGTTTTTAAAAGTTATTTCCTTCATTTTGTTACATCTTTGAGATTATTTTGAATATTTTGACTGTTATTTCTCCTGTGGCCACTGGGTGGTGTTGTTGAGTAATTTTTTAATTTTGACTGATTTTTCTCTACTGGTCTGTGGGTGTCGCGTCTTCTTCCGGTAGTCTCCTCCTTTTCTCATTTCAGTTCCGGTCATCGATGAGGGAGGACGTCTCCTCGTAAAATCTCTGGTTTATTTTTGTTAGGGGGTTTTTTGGGTTTTTTTGGGGGGGTTCTGTGTGTTTCTCCTTGTTTATTTTTGGTTGTTTTTGTGTTTCCTTTTTATTTTTATTATTTTTGTTTTTGATTATTTTTGAATGTTCTTGTTTGTGTTGGGGGTGGGGGTATTCCCGTGGGCCGGCCTCAGTGGCTGGCCCGTGGAAATACCATGTGGCGGTGGGTAGCGGCGGGAAGGGTCTTTCCTTCTCACGTGCCGGGCTCGATGCCTGGCCCGTGGGAAGGAAGGGCGGTGGCAGCGGGGTGGGGGTGGGGATTTCCTTAACGTGGCATGGCCTCTGTTGCCGGATTGCATTAAGGAAGGCCATCTGCGGGGTGGGGGAGTTCCTTAACGTGGCATGGCCTCTGTTGCTGGACCACGTTAAGGAAGGCCATCTGCGGGGTGGGGGAGTTCCTTAACACGGCGTGGCCTCTGTTGCCGGGCCGCGTTAAGGAAGGCCATCTGCGGGATGGGGATTTCCTTAATGTGGGCTGTTTTGCTCTGAGGCAGTGCATTTTTTATCTTAATTTTTCGCGCGGTGCATTTCTCACCATTCTGCGCGCTCATGGTGTGCAGGACACTGGGGATTGTAGTTTTTGCCCTTTGTGCTCATTTTTGTGTGTGTGTGGGTGGTTTTTGATTGGCCGCGGCGCGTTTCCCCACGTTCTTTGTGTTCCCGCCTCTCAGCCTAATTGGCTGTGGCGGGCACGGCACAAAAAACATTGGGAAATGGTTGTTTCCCTTTTTTCACGTTTGTGGGGCTCTTGCCCCCCTGGCACAATTCTCAATCCTGCGCTTACCTGCGTACCCAGTTCGGGCATGTGCACAAATGGAGGGTGCGGGCTAGTGGGGCCTGGCTAAGGAGTCTATGCGAAGTTCCAACGGTTAACCCTCGATTTTATAGGTTAAGATATAAATTACAATTTGCATACCTATGCTGTTTTCCCCACTTTTAAAAATTCTTGATGATACATTTCCTTTGGGAAGGGGTTAATGTATATTAAGCACTCTACCTATGTCCTCTTCTTTAAACATCAGCAATAAACAGAAGCAGTAAATTTCCTGGAAAGTTTGGGGTTTGACTTTCCTTCTTCCTGCAGCCCCTCATAGACACACATATTACTTTGGTGTGTGTCTGTGTTTGTGTGTTCCCAAATAACTATGGAATGTAAGATGGGTGGCACAGTTATCCTATCTCTCTCTGGTCTCCTAGATACAACACCTCTTGAATATCGAACAGTTTGAATCTATACTTGTAAAAGACTTAGAATTTAAAGTTTAGGGCTGACTGTGTCCAAATGATATGCACCTACACTAAATTTTGTTTTGGTTGCAAAATTCAGCACCAGAAGAACCTTATCTTTCAGATTTTATTTTTAAAATCAGCAATAAAGGTAAAGGTCATCCTTTCTTGAAAGCCAATCATATCTGACTCTAGGGGGCAGTGCTTGCCAAAGAGCCAGCACCTGCAAACGTTTCCATGGTCATGTGGCAGGCATGACTAGATGCTGCAGCACACAGGATGCTGTTTACCTTCCCACCCAAAGTGGTACCTATTTATCTACTGTACTTGCAATTTATCTACTGTACTTGCAATTTCTTGCTTTCAAACTGTTGGCAGGACCTAGTACAGATGACAGGAGTACACTCTGTCATGCAGCACTCATGTCTGGAACTGTTGACCTCCTGCTCATCAAGTTCAGCATCTTAAGCACAGTCACCGTGGCCCTTAAATCATCAATATTTAACCCTAAAGATTGCTTTGAAAGTCAGTATGGCAGCTGTGAATGGCTAAGAGTTACTTAGGTCGCCCTTATTCGAAAGCCAGTCATATCCGACTCTAGGGTTCAGTGCTCATCTCTGATTATAGCCAAAGAGCCAGCGCTGTCTGCATCTTCGAAAGCTAACATTAAAATACAGCATATCAGAGAGTAAACAAAATAAAACAAAAGACAAAAAACGCTGTGACGCCTTAAAGACTAACTCCAGCATTTTACGGTTAGCTTTCGTGGATCAAAGTCCACTTCATCAGACATAAGAATGGATTTTCATGTGGACACAATGGGCACAGAGCTTGGCGGGCTGAGGAGAATGGTAGAGGTGCCTGGAGGAAAGTGGTCCATGGGGTCGCAAAGGGTCGAAATCGACTGTGCGACTGAACAACAACATTTATACACCTGATATAGAGGCACAGAGTAGCTGGGCAAGGTTGGTTGGGTCAAGAGATAGATATGCAAATCAGTGAGTTATTTACATCTAGTAATAAATTGCAATCAGTTTGTCTTTTTACACTGGTGAATCTGTGATGGAAGTCAGTTTGAGGAGTTACAGGTAGGTTTGCAAAAATAAACGTTCTGACATTACACATCTGACTGATGACTTAATTGAGAAAGCTTTATGGAAGGGATTCTCAACTTGCGGCCCATCAGCTGGATGAAGCCAGTGGCACCATTTCATGCAGCCCCCCACCGCCTCCACCACACCAGGAAGTGCCATATGATGGAGGAAGCGCAAAATGGCTGTCCAGTCCCAAAGCTGTCTCAGAGAGCGTGACCTGGCCCTTTGTTAAAAAGGTTGAGAACTCCTGCTTTGTGGGATAGGCACGGCCAGAGATCAACTGTCCTGAGAAACATCTCTCCACCCCCCTTCCCCACATTTTAAAGCCTGTTCTGCAAGGTGAATGCAACCCCTTAGTTGTGGCATTTTTAAATGTGATAATGTCCTAGGAATACCAGAAACAAGTCTACTTCTGTTTCATTGACTACACCAAGACCTTTGACTGTGTGGACCACAATAAAATGTGGCAAGTAATTAAAGAGATGGGAATACCAGAACACCTTATAGGCCTCATGAGAAATCTGTACATGAACCAAGAAGCAACAGTTAGGACAGAACACGGAATGACAGAGTGGTTTGGAATAGGAAAAGGAGTAAGACAAGGCTGCATTTTGTCACCCTGCTTATTTAATTAATACACAGAGCACTTAATGTCCAATGCAGGGCTAGATGAATCAAACGTTGGAATTTGCTGGGAGAAACATCAACAATTTGAAATATGCAGATGATACTACCCTAATGGCAGAAAGTGAAGAAGACATAAAGAACCTCTTGGTTGGATTGAAGGAGGAGAGTGCAAAAGCTGGCTTGAGACTTAACATCAAGAAAACCAAGATACAGTAATGGCAACAGGCCCTATCAGTTCCTGGAAAATAGACGGGGAAGAAGTAGAAGCAGTGACAGACATTACATTCTTAGGATCCAAGATCACTGCAGATGGTGATTACAGCCATAAAATAAAAAAGGCGACTAATTCTTGGAAAGTAAGCTATGAAAAATTTGGGCAACATTAAAAGTAGAGACATCGCCTTGCAAACAAAAGTCTGCATAGTCAAAGCAATGGTATTTCCAGTAGTGATATATGGTTGTGAGAGCTGGACCATAAGAAAAGCAGAATGCAGAAGAATAGACGCCTTTGAAATGTGGTGCTGGAGCTGGAGGAGAATTTTGAGAGTACCCTGGACAGCGAGAACAAATACGTCGATCTTAGAAGAAATCAACCCTGACTGCTCTTTGGAAGGTCAAATAGTGAAGATGAAGCTAAAGTACAGTACTTTGGACATCAAATGAGAAGAGAGGATTCACTTGAGAAAGCTTTAATGCTGGGAAAGGTCAGGGCAAAAGAAGAAGGGGGCGGCAGAGAATGAGATGGCTAGATGGTATTGTTGACACAATGGGCACAAAGCTGGGCGGGCTGAGGAGGATGGTGGAGGATAGGGTGCCTGGCGTGTGGTGATCAATAGGGTTGCGAAGGGTTGCAATCGACTATGCGACTGAACAACGAACAAATGTCCCAGAGGCAGAAATACAGCAGTTAGTCTTCAAAGTGCTACAATGTTTTTGTTTATTTTCTGATACAAAAAGTTTGGGCACCCCTGGACTAACTCCTGTATGTTAATGTTAGCTTTCGTGGACCAAGCCCACTTCATCAGACATGAGAGTGGGCTTCTATATGGAATGTATAAAAGCATACCATGAAAATACAAAATATTTGGTTGCGTAGAGCCATGCAAAGGATACAAAATACAGTATTTGGTTGCGTAGAGCCATGCAAAGGAAGGATGGACAGAGTACAACTGCTGATGAAGAAAAGCCTCCCAGTCCCAGAGCAACGCCGGGCCAGTTTGGGGGTGGCGTTGGTGGTGGGGGAGAGGGAGTGACACCGAATTGAGTGAGAAGGAGGAGGGCGGGAAGGGGCGTCTGCGGCTGTGGGGCAGCCCACGGACCCGGAAGTGGTTGCACCCATCGCGGGTGGTGGGGAGGGGAGCTCTTCGGGTCCGTGGGTGGGGGAAAGGAGAGGAAGGGGCGGCGGCGGCGGCGGCGCGAAAGCCCACCAGGAGCGCTGGGGCTGGCGCGTCCTGCTCGGCTCGGCCCTCGGGGAGACGGGAAGGGATGCCTTGGGGTTGCCTCGGGCTGCTGCGCAGGAGACGCGGGGTATGCTGAGCAGCCCGGAGCGCCCTCTCCCCGCGGGGACCCGCCAGGCGGTGGCCTCCCTTTGGCTGATCCTCTTGCTCAGGCTGGACGCCGAGGCTCAGAAAGGTGCGTGGGGAGGACGGGAGGAGACACCCCCCCACCCGGGGTGGGTGGGGGGCGAGAGGGAGGGAGGGAGGGAGGGAGCAGGAGAGGTCGGAGGGAAGGGGAGGACTCTTTTCCCGCCTTTATTCCCCGTAAGCAAACCCCCACCCCCGTCTCGGAGGAATGGGGGGGGTGCTACCCTCACTCCTGCCAGTAAACAAAACAAGACTAATCATAATCATCATAATAGTCATAATCATAAGTATTAGTACGGTAAAGGTAAAAGTTTCCCTTGCTCGAAAGCCAGTCATATCTGACTCTAGGGTTCAGTGCTCCTCTCTGTTTCAAAGCCGAAGAGCCAGCGCTGTCTGCTGCTGCAGACGTTTCCGTGGTCATGTGGTAGGCATGACCACCAGACACCGGGGCGCACGGGACGCTGTTACTTTCCCCCCGAAGTGGCCCCTAGTTATCGACTTGCAATTTCTTGCTTTCGAACTGCTAGGTTGGCAGGAGCTGGGACAAAGATGGGAGCTCATTCCGTCCTTCAGTCCTTGGGAATCGAACTGCTGACCTTCCGCCTCCCAGTCAGCGTCTTAGCCACTTGAGCCACTGCAGACCCTCTTTAAGTATTAGTACTCTATTAGTATTATCAAAATGTTATGGGACCTTAAAATACTGACTCCTGTACTTTAATTTTTTGAATGGGTAGCCGTGTTAGTCTGTGTGCGTATATCAGAGAGTAAACAAGACAAAACAAAAAAGACAAAAAACGCTGTGGCACCTTAAAGACTAACTCAGGGGTACCCAAATTATTGCCTGTGGGCCAGAACCGGCCCCTGATGCCAATTCATCTGGCCCATGCCACCCTCGTCGTTCCCGGAAGCAGAAGTAAAATGCGCTTGTATGGATGCATTTTACTTCCACTTCCGGAGTGACGAAGGTGGCACAGGCCAGATGGATTGATGTCGAGGACTGGATGTGGCCCACAAATTGTAGTTTGGGCACCCCTGGTTTAAGCTGAGAAAATGGCAGCTTAAAATTTATCTCATCCTGTTGCAAAACAGATTGCAAGGTGCATTTTACTTCCACTTCTGATAGACGGAATCACGCGACCGGCCTGCTGTACCATGTGACCAGCCCGCTGAACCACATGACCGACCCACAACCCAAAAAGTTTGGACACCCCTGGACTAACTCCTGTATTTTAATGTTAGCTTTCGTGGACCAAGTCCACTTCATCAGACATAAGAGTGGGCCTCTATATGGGATGTATAAAAGCATACCATGAAAACCCACTCTTATGTCTGGTGCAGTGGACTTAGTCCATGAAAGTTAACATTAAAATACAGGAGTTAGTCTTTAAGGTGCCACAGCGTTTTTTGTCTTTTTTGTTTTGTTTCCTCTCTGATATCCTGTACTTTAATGTTCGCTTTTCCGTGGATCAAAGTCCACTTCATCAGACATAAGAGTGAGGCTTCATGGCATCAATTTTGCACACATCAGGTACAGAATGGTTCCCTAGCTTAACAGATAAGTTTAAAAATCAGTGTGGCTTTTTACAACTGGTAATAATGGAAGAGCCTTAATTAGTATTCACATTTGATGTGACGTTTGGCCCTGTGGTTAAATTGCTGTCCTACGACCAAAAGGTTGTGATCTTCGCCAGGTGTCAAGGATGACTCAGCCTTCCATCCTTCTGAGGTTGGTAAAATGAGTACCCAGCATGTTGTGAACCGCCCAGAGAGTGCACCAAGCGCTATGGGGTGGTATGTAAGTGTGATTGCTTTGCTTTTGCTTTCTGTTGTGTTGCAAATGGAAGCAAAACCAAAAACTGTGGCATTAGTAAAAGTAAAGGTTCCCCTTGCTTGAAAGCCAGTCTTGTCCGACTCTACAGTTTGGTTCTCATTTCCGTTTACAGCCAAAGAGTCAGCACTGCCTGCATCTGTAGACGTTTCTGTGGTCATGTGGCAGGCATGAATGCTGGAGTGTACGGAACACTGTTTACCTTCCTACCGAAGTGGTACCTATTTATCTACTTGCAATTTCTTGCTTTTGAACTGCTAGGTTGGCAGGAGCTGAGACAGAGACGGGAGCTCACTCCATCATGCAGCACTCGGGTTTCAAATTGCTGACCTTCCAGTCCTCACATTCGGCGTCTTAACCACTAAGCCACCACAGGCCGTTGGTTATTAGATGGATGCAAAACAAACATTGTGGCATTACACATTTGCTAATGAGTTTACCCTTCAGATCTAGCATCTATTGAACATGTTGTGTGAAAGTAGACAATGATGTGAGTGACCATGCCCTTCCTTTGTTCTGTGAGTTGGTCTGAGTATGGATGAGTCGCTAACCATCCTTCTGTAGTTTGTTCTGTAAAGGTGTTGTTGATAAAATGCAGCATATAATAACCTGTTAGTTGTGGCGTATCAAATTTGATATTGTCCCACAAACCCTTGACTAGTATTCAAATCTTTGAGATGAGTGTCCAGCATATGTATGAAGGTTTGAAGTGGTAGCCAAGTTAATCTATGCAAGTAAGTCAGAGAGTAAACATAACAAAAAAAGACAATAAATGTTGTGGCACCTTAAAGACTAACTGCTGTATTTTAATGTTAGCTTTCGTGGATCAAGTCCACTTCACCAGATGTAAGAGAGAGACTTGATGGCATAAATTTATACACAGCAGGTATAGAGGAACGCAATGGTACCTCTCACGCCTGCATGCAGTAACGCTTGAATGCCCCATGTTTTAAGAGAAAGAAACTTTTGCAGAGTTTTGCTTGTGAATTGACTGGCTTCTTTGGTTTTGCAAGGCTGGGACTACGGGGGTTCCTGAGCGGTGTTTAAACCACCTCCTATTCTTTCTTCAAGTGCCATATCCAATTCTGAATATTGGCTCTCATCATGGCAATCAGCCATCAAGATTGACCAGGGAACCATATAATGCAGTGGTCTTCCATTTGCCTTCCACATCACAGTGTGACACCCTTTACCAATTCCATGAGTCACTTTCTGGTCCTGAGCTCTTTTGGCACACAAAGTCCTCCTAAGCACTCATTGTGCTTTTTAGTTGCATCTTGTGTTTTAATCACTTGTCTTAGATTTCTCCCCCAAGGAAAAGGTGGCATGAAAATGAAATAAATAAAGAAGAATGATCTATTTCCTTGAAGAATTCTTAGGAGTGATACTCAGAATGACTCCCACTTTCCTCCAGTTTGATAGCTGAGGTTAAAAAAATAATAAGAAGAAAATAAGCAGTGCTGAGAATGATTTGTATTTGGCTTTATTATTCAGTGTTATTTTTGTTAGTCTTTCAGATAAAAGAGGAGAATAAAGGAGGAAATCCAGGATATCCTGTGTGGATGCCACACTTCAGAGTTCTGTACACTTGTATTTGGCTGTATTTCTGGTGCTATTTAGGAAGCAATCATTAGAAAGTAAAAGCAGAAGGCTTGCTAGAAAATTTGCCCTTCTGTGCTGTGGATGAGGTTTTACATTCCTTGGATTTTGTAGGGCTGTCTTTTAAAATAAATAATAATGATAGACTGGCTAAAATGTATGTGTTCATGAAACTAAAGTTGCAAACAGTGGAATTATCAACAGGATTTTTATGATCACTCTGGTTAACTCACACTGTGCTGACTGATGAAAAACAACACAATAGTAACATAACAGCAAACAGAATTCAGAACAGTAAGTAGCAGAACGACAAACAGATTTTTTAAAAAGTGCTAAAATTATTCACTGTACCCTATCAATATTATAACTAAGTGTTTATTAGCATAATGACAGGGGGGACACCTATCCCTACATCTAGTTTCATAAACAAAAATTAAGAAACTGATTTAACTATGCCATAAGTCTTGCATTTTGTAACCTCTTACAAAATCAGCAAGAAAAAGACTTCTACATTTCTGGGGATGATAACGATGATGAAAAGCATGTCTTGTTCTGCCAAGGAATTTTTGTAGCCCAACCCTGTACATTGTATCCAGAGGATTCAGCTTGGAGAGGTGCCTTCCTTCCCATGGATGCAATAATGTGGTGTACCAAAGGATGAGGTGATTTGTCGATTTGGGGTACACCAGGGGTTTCCAACCGAAGGCCCATGGGCCGGATCCGGCCCCTGGCACCATTTCATGTGCCCCCCCATGCCTCCAATGGCATTTGAGAAACAAATTGGCTACCCCTTTGAAGCAGTTGGGACAAATGGCCACCCCCATTATGCAGGCAGGGCAAAATGGCCACCCGGCCCTCAAAGCTGACTGAGAGCATGACCCAGCCCCCAGCTTGAAAAGGTTGGGAACCCCTGGGGTACACTATCATCAACATACTGGTGATCTGCAACTCTGTTGTTCGCCGTGGATGCTGATGAGGTCTTGAACCATTGCCTTGCTGCGATAATGGGTTGGATGAGGACTAGCAATTGAGGCTGTCTAGACAAGACAGATATCTTGCTTTTGGGAGGTTCATCGGATAGGTTGAATCTTCCTCCTGATAGGTTGGGTGGTATCTGACCTTGTCTGGATAGGGAGACTTTGGCCCTTGCAGATCAGATTCGGGGTCCGATCATTATCCTTGACTTGGCTCTCTCCATGGAGAAACAAATATCTGTTGAGGCCAAGGCAGCCTTTTTCCATGTTAGGCATACAGTCCAACCCCACCAGTTCATATAAATCCATGATGGTGAACCTTGGCACTCCATATGTTCTTGGATTTCAATTCCCAGAAGTCCAAGCACCCTGTGAATCCACACAAATAGGTTTACTACGATTCATCTGGCCCGCACTGCCCTAGTCGCTCCCAGAAGCGGAAGTAAAACGCACCCGTACAGATGAATCGCAGTAAACCCATTCGTGTGGATTCACAGGGTGCTTGGGCTTCTGGGAATTGAAGTCCAAGAACATCTGGAGTGCCAAGGTTCTCCATCACGGATATAAATGAAATCCCTCATGACCATGGTTCACTCACTGGTAATTCAATCTGTAATGCATTCTGAATGGAGATACCTTTGAAGGCAGTTTGGAAGTTGCAACAGATTCAGAATGCGGCTGCTAGCTGGTCTAGTAACAGGGATCTGATGTATTGATCGGATTTCTCCTACACCGGCTCAGCTTCACCGATCGCCCGAAGATGCCTGGGCTCAATTAAGGTTCTGTTTCCAACCTATAAAGACCTGGATGGTTTAGGATCAAGCATCTTTTTCAGATGAACTAGGCTTGGGTAACTAAATCCTCTCAAGCTGGCAGACTGTGTCTGTCCATCCTGAGGGAGGCCATGAAGACATCTACTAGGAGTAGAGACTTCTGGATGGTAATACCATGGAACTCTCTTCTGCCACATCTCTGGTCGTCTTCCTCTGTTTCAGAAATTGGCTAAGGTGGAGCTTTTAGATCTGACCAGGTTATCCTGTTATGGTAATACGTAGAGTAGATCATACTGCCAGCGACTCAACGCTGAGTTGTCAGGTGGTGGTTAACTAACCTGACCACCCTGAGGATTAACGGCTTGGGTGCTGACGTCCACAGGGAGGGGTGATGGTCCCCAAATAGATTAAATCCCATATAAATCCATCTTGTTGGAGGGCAGCAGCTTCACCAGTACTGGCCTGTGGCCGAGGAGGACTTTGAGTGCCAAATGGGCTTAGGACCAGAAAGTGACTCACGGTACTGGATCAGTGGTATGGGTGTCATGCTGCGATGTAGAAGGTTGGGGAAGACCACTGCATTATATTCTCAGGACAGTCTTCATGCCTGATCACCATGAGGATCACCAATATTCAGATTCGGATATGGCAGAACAACAACAAGAAGGAGTTTTCAAAGGAGGTGTTTGTTAATATCTTGTCTTCAGGTTAATTTTTTGCACTTATTGCTACCATTATTGTAGGGTGACAAGTGATGCTTACTTGGTGTTCTCTGTTATTTGTAGGGAGAGGTTTGACATTTCTTTGTATCTGTATTATAGTGATTTGTGTTTACTACCGAGAGTGACAGTTAAAGTCAGATGGATGGTATAGAAATGAAATACTGTACATACATAAATGTTTACTTGAAAGTAAATCCCGTTGAAATTAACTCTGAAAAAAAATGTACAGAATTCCTGTGTTACAGCAGATGAGGATAACAACTGTTTGTGATTTGGTAAGCTCTTACATATTATGCAGTGTAACTTTATAAAAAGTTTAAGAAAATCTGCAACACTGTCAGTCTTTGCATAGTGAGTTTGACAGCATTCAGAAGGCTTTGCTAGATCGTAACACTGTTCTTCAGAAAAGAACTTGCTACAGATTGCTGGACAGATTTGTGTACAGTATTTTGTATCCATGTCTCAGCACAGTTGTCAAGTTTATTCAGGTTTTCTCATTAGCAGTCATGCTTTCTAGAGATGCCATCTATAATGAATTGAAAACCAGACTGTTTCTAAAATTGTTATAAATGAATTTTTTTAAGGAGAATAGTGGCATATGACAACTGAATAAGACAATGTGAATACGGATCGGAAAACAATGACAGATACATCTCACTCATAATTGTGTGTTTTGTTAGTTCTTTCTCACCATCAAACGTCCCTGTGGAGTTGCATTGAAAGGCATGTTAAGAGAATTTAATGCAGTTACACACTGTCTCGATGCACTTCAGGAGTTGGAAATGGTGGTATAATGCAGTCAAATCACTCTGCAGGTCATGGTTTTGGGACCTCACCATTTACAGTAAATAGGTATTCAGCCACAACAACTATCTGAGGAATTCACAACCATTAGATCGAATTCTGAGATGCTCGAACAAAACAGAAGAGGAAAAAGGGAAATGAAGAAAGTTCATGTATGGCAAATTGAAGATTGTAGTATTTTTGAACCACAATCGGACATACCCTGGTAAGGGCAACCTTGTGTTGCCAGCTAATCTTTCTCACACTAGGTCAGGCGAAAGGAACTGCAGAATGAACTCACCGTAAGGTGCCTTCGTTTTGGCAGTTTCACGTCTGACCTAGACATGGAAGAAGAAGGACATGACAATATAGTGGTACCTCATACAACAATTTTAATCCGTTCCATGGGGCTCGTTGTACTATGAAACAATTGCTATATGATCCATGCATCGTATAGCGATTTTCCCTATGGGATGCATCGTACAACGATTTTTTGCTAAGTAGTTTTTCCCATTGAAAAATTGTTGTAATCCCCCCCCCCCCCAAATCCTAATTGTTATGTGATTTCGTTGCTATACTGGGTGATTGTTGTATGGGGTTCCACTGTACAATAAAACAGAATGGTGACTGCATTGACGACTGTTTATATGTACACTTAATCCACGTGATAGAGGGACTGTGGTGGCTTGGTGGTTAAGATGCTGAACTTGACAACTAGAAGGTCGACAGGTCAGCAATTTGAGATCTGGGTACTGCATGACGGAGTGAGTTCCCGTCTCTGTCCCAGCTCCTGCCAACCTAGCTGTTTGAAAGCAAGAGTTTGCAAGTAGATAAATAGGTACCACTTTGATGGGAAAGTAAACAGCATTCTGTGCACTCCGGGGTCTAGTCATGCCTGCCACATGTCCACGGAAATGTCTTCAGACACAGACAATGCTGGCTCTTTGCCTGTAAATATTTATGTTTATTTGATTTATATGCTGCCCACCTCAGCAAACACCAACTCAGGGCAGCTAGGTGAGCACCGAACCCTAGAGTCAGATACAACTGGCTTTCGAGCAAGGGAATCCTTTACCTTTACTTAATCCTGATGATTGTCAAAATGCAAGAGACTAATGATGTCCATGATGAACAATTTTGTATTATTTCAGTTTGGAACCCCCCCCCCCGGTACCCCTTTCCTTTTTATTATTATTGTACAGTACAGTACTAATCTTTTTGTTCTACACAAAATGGAGGAGCTCTTTTGGGTTAATTGCTTTCAAATTTCCTGACACTCATCCAAATTAAGCCCTAGGTCTCCCTTACTTGAAAGCCAGTCATGTCAAATTTTAGAGTACGATGATCATCTCTATTTACAACCAAAGAACCAGTTCTCTCTGTATGTGCAGATGTTTCCATGGTCATGTGGCAGGCATGACTAGATGCTGGAGCACATGGAATGCTGTTACCTTCCCACCAAAGTGGTACCTATTTACCTACTTGCAATTTCTTGCTTTTGAACTGCTAGGTTGGCAGTAGCTTTGACAGATGGCAGCTACAGAACTCTTAAATATTACTCTAAAAAACCAGAAAGCTAAGCAACAGAGACTTCAAAAGCAGGCAAAAGTACAACAAATTGTAATAGTCACACCAAACAAGGCACATAGGTACAGTCATCAAGTCTATTCCTAGCTCGCCTGCCCCAGAAGCAAGAAAAGCATCCCCCTTAAAAAAAAACTGTCCAAATATAACCTTTATCAAAATAAATACATTACAAATTAACCATTTTTAAAAAAAAATCATTTTAATGGAAGGTGCACAGTGTGGAAGGGAGGGAGAAAGAAGTTGGGAGACAACAAAATAAAGAACAATCCTAGAGTGCCCTCTTCCAAAACACAAGGAAAGCAAGCAAATAAAGGCATAAAATAGATCAAAGTCACTTTCAAAGCAAAACCACTAGAACCCATGATGGTGAGCCTTGACACACCAGGTGTTCTTGAACTTCAGTTCCCAGAAGCCCAGATCTCTGTGAATCTACATGAATGGGTTTACTGTGCATACACAGTAATCCCATTCATGTGGATTCACAGCGACTTGGGCTTCTGGGAACTGAAGTCCAAGAACAGCTGGAGTGCAAAGGTTAGCCATCATGTCTCTAGAACATGGGGAAATCTCTCCCCCCCCACCTTTTCTTGAGAACTGTCGGTAGCAGCAGCAAAAGTAATCAATGTGAGGAATCTCTAAAAAATCAAATTAGACATGACGAAAAAGGAAAGGATCCAAGATGGAAGCAGGGAGGCAGCATAACTAAATGGATTTTGGATTTTCTGGACTCCACCTTCCAAAATTATATAAATATCCTCATGTACCCCTATATAGTAGGCTCCTCTGCTAATGCCCTGTCATTCTAGTCATATGTATTTTTTAATGATAACTATATACATCTACATGAAACCGCTGGGTGAGATCATTCGTTCTCATGGGGTGAGGTATCATCAGTATGCTGATGATATCCAACTGTAGATCTCAGCCCGTGGGGACCCAAGTGATGCAGTCAAAGTCCTAACCAGGTGTCTGGAGGCTGTTCAGGTCTGGATGGGGGACAACGGGCTTGAGCTGAATCCTGGCAAGACTGAGTGGCTATGGGTTCGGGGGGCCCTGTTATCCCGGGAGCTTCCATCTTTAGTTCTGGATGGGGCAGTTTTGCCTCAAACAGACCCGGTGCGTAACTTGGGGGTCCTCCTGGACTCGCGGCTGCTACTCGATGAGCAGGTGGCGACTGTGGCTAGGAGAGCCTTTGCACAGCTTCGTGTCATCTACCAGTTACGCCCACTCCTGGACCGGGACTCCCTGCTCCTGGTCACTCGTGCTCTGGTCATCTCCAGATTGGATTACTGTAATGCACTCTACATGGGGCTGCCCTTGATGACAATTTGGAGACTCCAGCTGGTCCAGAACGCGGCTGCTCAGGTGGTGATGGGACGGGGGCGTTACGCTCATGCCCCACCGCTGCTTTGGGAGCTGCACTGGTTGCCAGTGTGTCTCCAGGTACAATTCAAGATGCTGGTTTTAACCTTGGAAGCCCTACATGGCAGTGGCCTGGGATACTTCTGGGACTGCATCTCCCCAAGGTTTTCTACCCGTCCTATGAGGGCAGATCAGAGAGGCTCTTTGGTGATCCCCTCGACAAGAGAATCACACATGATGGGAACCAGGAGAAGAGCCTTCTCAGTGTTTGCCCCGGCCCTGTGGAACCTCTTACCATCAGAATTACGCCTCCAGACAGAGCTGCTCCCTTTCAGAAAGGCCCTTAAGACCTGGCTTTGTCAGCAGGTCTGGGACCTGTCATGCGATACGGCCCAGACCCGCTGGCTAGTTTAGCTGCCCGGGTTGAGCTCTTCTGTGATATTTCTGTAGTTTCAGTATAGTGTCTTTTTAGTATTCTGTTTTTATGCCTTCATGTATTCTTTTTATCTTTTAACTTTTACTTCTTAAGGGGTAGGGAGGGTATTGTTGGGGTGGTTTTAGATGTTTTATGATTGTTTTCCTATGCATTTTTTAAATGTATTATACGGAGAAGGCTTCTTGCTGTAATGGAGCCCTCTCCTTTCTGCTGTTAGCCGCCTTGGGTGGCGCTTGCGCCAATAGGGCGGGATACAAATGTCCCAGTAAATAAAATAAATAAAAATACAGTGTAAGGTAAAGGTAATGGTTGTCCTTGCTCAAATGCCAGTTGTATCCGCCACTAGGGTGTGGTGCTCATCTCCATTTACAGCCTAAGAGCAGCGCTGTCTGTATCTGCAGATGTTTCTGTACTCATGTGGCAGGCATGGCTAGATGCTGAAGAACATGGAACACTCTTTCCTGCTGAAGCAGTACCTATTTATCTTCTTGCTTTCAAACTGCTAGTTTTGCAGGAGCCAGGAGCTCACTCAATCATGCAGCACTCAGGTCTCAAAACTGCTGACCTGCCAGCCTTCTAGCCCTCAAGTTCCGCGTGTTGACCACCAAGCTACTGCAGTCTCCATATACAGTGTACTGCTCTCCACATTTCCCTTAATTTTAATTTTTTAAAGACTATCCTTCCTGCCCTCTTGCTCTACCTCTATAACTATATAATTCCACATAATTTTAAACTCAATTCTTGAATGTAGCCATGTTTATAGCCAGAGAAGGCAACTGAGAAATGAAGTGCAATTGTACTTAGGGAGGTCCCAAAGTTTGCAGAAGTTGAAAAAAAAAAATCTGGAGATGATGAGCCTAGCAAGAGTTGATTACACTGCATAGAAATAAATGCTGAGTATCTGTTGAGGGTCAAAAAGAAGAAATCGTCTGGTAATAATAATAATAATAATAATAATAATAATAATAATAATAATAATAATAATAATAATAATAATAATAATAATAATAATAATAATAATAATAATAATAATAATAATAATAATAATAATAATAATAATAATAATTTTGTATCGGAAATTAGTCTGGGTTGAAAGGGTTTTTGCAGAAGAAACAGCTTAGGAAATGCCCAAATGAGTCTCCTTTTATGTTCCCAAGAGCTGGGGCAGAGATGGGTGCTCAGTCCATCATCCAGTCCCCGAGTCTCGAACTGCTGACTTGCCAGCCTTCCATCTAACAAGGCAAGCTTCTTAATCACTGAGCCATCTGGTAAAGGGGCATGTGTCATATTGAAACAGACATACCCTGTTCTCGGTAAAGTTAAAGGTCGCCCTTGCTCGAAAGCCAGTCGTATACGACTCTAGGGTTCAGTGCTCATCTGTGTTTATTGCCAAAGAGCCAGTGCTATCTGTGTCTGCAGACGTTTCTGTGGACATGTGGCAGGCATGCCTAGACACCGAAGTGCGTGGAACACTGTTTACCTTCCCACTGAAATGGTACCTATTTGTCTACTTGCAATTACTTGCTTTCAGATTGCTAGGTTGGCAAGAGCTGGGACAGAGATGGAAGCTCACTCCGTCATGCAGCATTTGAGTCTTGAACTGCTGACCTGCCAACCTTCCAGTCATCAAGTTCAGCGTCTTAACCATTAAGTCACTGCAGCCCCTTTCAACCCTGTTCGAGGGATGTGTAAATTTTAGTTTTTGGTTACGTCCCAGAAAAATTTATATTTCTGCTACAAAGTACAGTAAAACCCTGACTTACAAATGCCCCGAGTTACATAAAATTTGACTTACATAATTATTTTGTGCTAAAACCGTGTCCTGATTTACATAAATGTCCCGATTTACATAAATTTACATAACACTGTTTCCTATGGGTTTGCTGTGAGTTACATTAAAAAATAATTTTCCCTATGGGTTTGCTTCGAGTTACATAAAAAAAAATTTTTCCTATGGGTTTGCTTCAATTTACATAAAATTTTCATTTTTCCTATGGGTTTGCTTCGAGTTACGCAAAAAATTAATTTTCCTATGGGTTTGCTTCAAGTTACATAAAAAACAATTTAAGCAAAAGCCTACGGAACGGACTTTTTGCGTAAGTAGGGGTTTTACTGTACTACAAAGCAGAGGTGGGGCTGGTGAATATTGCAAATTGCTTAATTTAACTCCTCTCTTTTGATTTTGATCCCTTGTTCCATTTGAATATGCCTTGACTTAAAAACTGTACCCATCTTCTTTCTTTATTTGTGTCAGACGCACCACCAGCATATAATAACATACAAAGCTAAAATTAACACATCTAAAAACAAAATAGAATTAAAAAGGGCCAGATGACATCTGCCCAATATTCGGCCACTTCAACAGCATTTCCTCTTGCCAACATAAGGCCCTGTACCCATGAGGAGAGGAGATGCTTGCATTTTCGTTTTGAACATGTGAGACACAATGTGTTGAAAGAGATACTAGCAGTAACTTTATTTATAGTTTATCAAACTGTGTTTCAGGCCAGCTCTTCCCAGTGCAGAACAGATAGTGCAGATCTTTGTTTTTTTGTGGGACTGCTGTTTCCTGAAGTACAAACTGTGATTTAGCAATCCTTCATTGTTGCATTTGATTTTAAGACATGAGACATTTATGTCAGTTAAAGTGCCAACTCAGTTTCTGTATACTGCTCTTCGGGGACTGCGGTGGCTCAAGTGGTTAAGACACTGAACTTGATGTCTGGGAGGTCGACAGGTCAGCAGTTCAAAACCCGAGTACTGTACGATGGAATGAGTTCCCGTCTCTGACCCAGCTCCTGCCAAAACTAGCAATTTGAAAGCAAGAAATTGCAAGTAGATAAATAGGTACCACTTCGTTGGGAAGGTAAACAGCGTTCCGTGCACTCCATTGTCAAGGTCTGCCTGCCAAGTGTCCATGGAAACATCTGCAGATGAAGACAGCGCTGACTCTTTGGCTGTAAACAGAAATGAGCACTGAACCCTAGAGTTGGATACGGCTGGCTTTCGAGAACTTTACTATACAGTACTGCTCTTTTGCTATGAGCATTGTTTCTTCACACCAATTAGAGAACTGAGGTAGAGAATGCAGCCCTTTCCTGAACATATGGAAAAAAGGAGGAAAGTGAACCAGAGAATCCAGCAGGGAAGAATATTGCAGTAGCTAGATTTGTAATATTTGGTTAAAAGCTGTGTTATCATACTTGTTATACCTTTTAGTTTGCTATTTAAATATCCAGTATTATATTATATCACAGCTGTTCTATACATTTTTCAAAGATGAGAATGCTCAGAATTCCGGTTTTAATTGAATATTTTTCTAGGTCAACATTCACATTTAATCTGACACATTTTCTTTCTCTAAATGAAAATGTGCGTCCAGATAAGTTTGCCCAATTTTTTAAAATGTGGCGCCTGCCCGTTGGCTTTTTCTATAAGAAGCACCTTCTCTCTCCTGCATGGGGTGGGTGGGATTTTAATGGGGGTGGGGATTTTAACTGTTTTTATTATGTGGGGTTTTAAATTATGTAAGCCGCCCTGAGTTGGGCTTGCCTGAGTGGGTGGCAAACAAGCCAAAACATTAAATTAAACATTATTAAAGTAATTAAAGTAAATAACTCAGAAACTTGGTGAAACCTTATTGATCAGTGTTTCATCCTTAAATATATTGCTGCTCCAAAAATGAAGGGAACACCTAAACAACACAATGTAACCCCAAGTCAATCACACCTCTGTGAAATCAAACTGTCCACCCTGGTAGCAACACCGATTGACAATCAATTCCACATGCTGTTGTGCAAATGGAAGAGACAACAGGTGGACATCAGAGGCAATTAGCAAGGCATCCCCAATAAAGGTGTGGGTCAGCAGGAGGTGACCACAGACCATTTCTCAGTTCCTTTGCTTTCTGGCTGATGGTTTGCTCACTCTTGAACACTGGTGGCGCCTTCATTCTAGTGGGAGCATGAGACGGAGCCTACAACCCACACAAGTGGCTCAGGTAGTGCAGCTCATCCAGGATGGTACATCAATGCGAGCTGTGGCACGAAGGTTTGCTGTGTCTGCCAGTGTTGTGTCCAGAGCATGGAGGCGCTACCAGGAGACAGGCCAGTACATCAGGAGACATGGAGGAGGCTGTAGGAGGACAGCAACCCAGCAGCAGGACCGCTACCTCTGCCTTTGTGCAAGGAGGAACAGGTGGAGCACTGCCAGAGACCTGCAAAATGACCTCCAGCGGGCCACCAATGTGCATGTGTCTGCTCAAACGGTCAGGAACAGACTCCATGAGGGTGGTATGAGGGCCCGACGACCACAGGTGGGGGTTGAGCTCACAGCCCAACACCGTGCAAGACATTTTGCATTTGCCAGAGAACACCAAGATTGGCAGGTTCGCCCCTGGTGCCCTGTGCTGTTCACAGATGAAAACAGGTTCACACTGAGCATATGTGACAGACCTGTCAGGGTCTGAAGACGCCGTGGAGAATGTTATGCTGCCTGCAACATCCTCCAGCATGACTGGTTTGGTGGTGGGTCAGTAATGGTGTGGGGTGGCATTTCTCTGGAGGGCTGCACAGCCCTCCATGTGCTCGCCGGAGGTAACCTGACTGCCATTAGGTACCGAGATGAGGTCTTCAGACCCCTTGTGAGACCATATGCTGGTGCGGTTGGCCCTGGGTTCCTCCTAATGCATGACAATGCTAGACCTCATGTGGCTGGAGTGTGCCAGCAGTTCGTGCAAGATGAAGGCATTGATACTATGGACTGGCCTGCCCGTTCCCCAGACTTTATTCCGATTGAGCACATCTGGGACATCATGTCTTGCTCCATCCACCAACGCCACGTTGCACCACAGACTGTCCAGGATTTGGGGGTTGCTTTAGTCCAGGTGTGGGAGGAGATCCCTCAGAAGACTATCCACCACCTCATCAGGAGCATGCCCAGGCGTTGTAGGGAGGTCATACAGGCACGTGGAGGCCACACACACTACTGAGCCTCATTTTGACTTGATTTAAGGACATTACATCACAGTTGGATGAGCCTGTAGTGTTTTCTTCCACTATCACTCTGAGTGTAACTCTAAATCCAGACCTCCATGTGTTGATGAATTTGATTCCCATTGTTAAGTTTTGTGTGATTTTGTTGTTCACATACTACAGTATGTGAACAACAATAGGAATACAGTACAGTATTTCAGTTATTCAGATCGTGAGCTGCCTTATTTTTGTGTGCCCTTTATTTTTTTGAGCAGTGTATTAGAGAGTAAAAAAACAAAACTGCAAAAAAGACAAAAAATATTGTGGTACAGTAATACCTCATACAAAGTCCGCTTCATATAACATCAAATTCATACAACATCACCTAATTCCTTGAAAAAAGTTGCCTCATACAAAGTTGCTGTGACTTTGTATGAGGCATTGGGGTTTTCCCCAGGTTGCATTGTGCCTGGGCAGTATAAAAGGCAGGACGCATGCGTGCATTGCTCTTGTGGATTTTACATGAGGCGAAGAGAGTTTAGGAGTGGTTTTGAGCGCGATTTTGGGTTTTTTGAATTTTTTTGTCAGATTTTTTGGAACCATTCATGGGATTTTTGCAGCATTCTTCAGGTTCTTGGACCATTCTTTGGCACATTGGAAAGGTAGGTAAATGAGGTTTTCTGTTTCCGATTGGCTTGGGGTTGGGAGGTGGATTGGGGAGGGCAACTTTTGGATGGGGTGGGCAATTGTTTGGTGTTTGCTGCTGTTTGGATGTTTAACACTGTGCTGCATGATGGGACATGTTGGCATCCATTTTGTCCTTGCTTCCATCCAGTAATTGTTTACAGTAGCTTGTACAAAATGGATGATCGGCTGCATGGCTGCAGATTAACACTGTGCTGCATGATGGGACATGTTAACTTTTAAACCTGCACTTCAAAAACAATTCAAAAGTTAAAAACTTGTATGGTTTGTCCCCTAAAATCGGGGTTGTTTGACATGTTTTTGTAATGTATTTAGCCTTTAGACAATGATTTCTTAAAGTTCTGTCAGTTTCCTGTCTGTTTCCTTGGCTTTGCCCTGAAGTCTGTGCTGCTACAGTACAATGTATCTCTATGGAAACGACATTGCATGAGACATCGCAGCAAGGATTTGGACGTTGTATGAGGCATCGCGGCTAGGATTTTGCATGCCTCATACAAAGTCCAAATCCGTATAAAGTCTAAACTTGTGGAACCAAGTTTGGACTTTGTATGAGGTATCACTTAAAGACTAACTGCTGTTTTTAAATGTGAGCTTTCGTAGACCAAATCTACTTCGTCAGACATAAGATGGATTTGGTCCATGAAAGCTCATATTTAAATACAGCAGTTAGCCTTTTTCCTTTCTTGCCACACAACATGCTAGTCTGGCCAGGTTATGTTGCTATTTGTTGTTCAGTCGCACAGTCTATTCCGACCCTTTGTTACCCTATGGACTGTTGACCTCCAGCCACCTCTGTCCTCCACCATCCTCCTCAGCCTGCCCAGCTCTGTGCCCATTGTGTCTACAATACCATCTAGCCACCTCATCTTTGTCCGCCCCTTCTTTTTTTGCCCTCCTCCTTTCCCAGCATCAAAGCTTTCTCAAGTGAATCCTCCCTTTTCATTTGGTGTCCAAAGTACTTCAGCTTCATTTTTACTATTAGACCTTCCAATGAGCAGTCAGAGTTGATTTCTTGTATGCTTGACCTATTTGTTCTCCTTGCTGCCCAGGGGACTCTCAAAACTCTCCTCCAACACCACATCTCATAGGCATCTATTCTTCTGTGCTCAACTTTCACCACCAGGAATACCATTGCTTTGACAATGCAAATTTTTGTTTTCAAGGTGATGTCTCTACTTTTCACTATGTTCCCCAGGTTTCTCATGGCTTGTCTCCCCAGAATCAGCCGTCTTTTTAGTTCATGGCTCCAGTCGCCATCTGCAGTGATCCTAAAAAAGTAAAGTCTGTCACTGCTTCTACTTCTTCCCCATCTATTTTCCAGGGACTGATAGGGCCTGTTGCCATTACTGTATCTTGGTTTTCTTGATATTGAGTCTCAAGCCAGCTTTTGCACTCTCCTCCTTCAATCCAATCAAGAGGTTCTTTAGGTCTTCCTCACTTTCTGCCGTTAGGGTGGTGTCGTCTGCAAATCACAAATTGTTGATATTTCTCCCAGCGATTTTGATCCTATATTGTGATTCCTCCATCCATGCATTGCGCATTATGTGCTCTGTGTATAAATTGAATAAGCAGGGTGATAAAATGGAGCCTTGTCTTACTCCTTTTCTTACTCCAAACCACTCTCTTATTCCATGTTCTGTTCTAACTGTTGCTTCTTGGTTCATGTACAGATTTCTCAGGAGGCATATGATGTGCTCTGGTATTCCCATCTCTTTAATTACTTGCCACATTTTGTTATGGTCCACACAGTCAAATGTCTTGGTGTAGTTAATAAAACAAAAGTATACTTGTTTCTGGAATTCCTTTGTTTTCTCCATGATCCAACGTATGTTGGCAATGTGGTCTCTAGTCCCCCTGCCTCTTCTGAAACCGGCCTGCACTTCTGGTAGTTCTCTCTCCACGTGCTGCCGAAGTCTGTCCTATATTATCTTGAGCATCACCTTGCTGGTGTGTGGGATGAGCGCAATTGTTCGATAATTTGAACATTCTTTGGCATTGCCTTTTTTGGGATTGGAACGTATACTGATCTTTTCCAATCCTATGGCCACTGTTTTGTTTTCCAAATCTGCTGCATATTGAATGCAGTAATTTGATTCCATCATCTTATAGGGTTTTGAAAAATTCAACTGGGATACCATCATTTCCACTAGCTTTGTTGTTTGCAGTGCTTTTTGGTGCCTGTCTGGCTCATGTTCAATTTCCTCATTTTTGTTATTAACAGGAGTGTACAGTAGACCATACCGCCAGTGACGCAAATGGTGAACTAACTTGACAACCCTGAGGACTAATGGCCTTGGGTGACAAAGTCTACAGGGAAGGGTGATGGTCCCCAAGTGGATTAAATCCCACTTCAATCCATCTTGATGAAGGGCAGCAACTTCATCAATACTGGCCTGGAGCCGATGAGGACTCTGTGCCAAAAGGACTCAGGGCCAGAAAGTGACTCGTGAAACTGGATCATTGGTACGGGTATCATGCTGTGATGTGGAAGGCAGATGAAAGGCCACTGCATTATATTCTCAGGACAGTCTTCATGGCTGATTGTCATGAGGATCGCCCATAGTCGGATTCTGATACAGCAGAAGAAGTAGTTAGTTTTTAAGGTACCACAACATTTTTTTTTGCTGTTTTGTGTTGTTTACTCTCTGATATGCTTACACAGACTAACATGGCTACCACTTCAAACATTTCATCCTTGAAGGTTTGTGTGAAGGGCATCTGAGAAAACAATGCTATTTTCTAATTTTTTGTTAATAAAATGTAGTCTCATTTGAATGTTATCTAAAATAGAGGAATAGGGCATGTAAATGGTGCATGAATCTCAAGCCAAGTCTGCTATTATGAAACCAGTTTGGCCTTGGCCAGCCATACTGCTCTTCAAAATATCCTGCAGCAAAACTACTGTATCAGCATATCTTGGTGGTTCTTTAATTCATACCAGCTGATGTGACAGATGGATACCAGATATCAGTGAAACATGAAATTGAACTTCTGAACTGTCACCAGGCAAACAGATACCCTAGGCAGGAAGTTAAAATAATTTTGTTTATTTCCTTCTCTTACATACACATATTTGTTTATTTATTAAATGTATCTTAAAACACCTTTCATTGTGAGAGATATGAAGGTGGTGTACAAGGAATGTTGTTATGTTCAGTCAATCAATACCAATTTATAACAACCCTAATAGGGCTTTCAAAGTAAATGAAATAAGTTTCATTTTCAGATACTGTATTTGAAGAACTGTCATTTGGAAGATAGATCAAACTTGTTTCCTGTGTCTCCATAGGATAGGATTGAACTAATAGACTCAAATTACTCAACAAGAAATGTTGACTAACTTTTGGAAGAACAGCTTGACAGTGAAAGCTGTTTGGTAATGAAAATGAACTTACTCAGAATGTGATGGATTCTCCTTCATGGGAAGATTTTAAAAAGAACTCCATCAGCTGGTGAAGTTTTAGCTGTGAATATTCTGCATTTTCATTTTAGTTGAATGCAGGGAGCGATATGAATTAATCTATGTCTCTCCTTTTCACCCTACAACTTTATCTATACCTATAAAATGGTGCATTAACCATTGGAATGTGACAAAGGATGTTGCACCAGGCCCCACTAACCCCGTCCGAGCCTCCGTGCACTCGTCCGAACGGGGTTCGCAGGTAACTGTCGGTAACTGCAGGAGCCCCCCGGATGCAAACAAAAAAAGGGAACTTCAATTCCCAACGTTCCTTGTGCCGCGCCGCACCAGAGCCAATGAGGCTGAGCGGCGCGGCAAGAGGAACGTTCGGAAACGCGCCGCGGCCAATCAAAAAAAAGCCGCAGGAAAAAAACGCTGCAGTAACCAAACACGCAGGCAAAACTACAAGCCCCAGCGTCCTGTGCGCCATTAGCGCGCAGAACGCTGAGGCAGCCGGTTCGTGAAAAATAAAATAAAAAAACCCCGCCACTGCTGCTCTTACTTTCAACGGGCCAGGGATCGAGCCTGTGAAAAAAAAGACCACCCCGCCCTTTTCTTTTCATGTGCCAGGGATCGAGCCTAGCCCGCGGAAAAAAAGACCACCACCACCCCACCCTTTTCTTTCCACAGGCCAGGGATCGAGCCTGGCCCGCAAAAAAAAAAGACACCCCCCCAAAAAAGTACACACAAAAACATTCAAAAACAGTCACAAAAAAGTCAAAAAGAAACACAAAAACATCCAAAAAGTAACCACAAAAACATCACAAAGACACCCCCCAAAACCCAACACAACCCCCCCAAAAAAACAACAACAACAGAGAGCTTACCAGGAGATGTCTTCACTCCATGACGACCGGAACTCAACTGAGAAAATAAAGAAAATACTTACCGGAAGCGACACCCAGAGGACAGAAGAGAAAAATTGTAGAGAGGAAGAAAAGCTCATCCCCCCCCCCCAGAGGCCACAAGAGAAAAAACATTCAAAAATATTGAAACTAATAAGATTAATTCCCAAATTAATCAAATAAGTTATCAAAACATTCAAAAATATTCACACTAATATCAAAAAATACCAAAAAAACCCAGAAATCACTTTTCACTCAAAAAAACAAAAAAACAAAAACAAAAAATGCGTAACAATAAAGATTTTAAAAACCAAAATTAAATTTTAAATTAAAAAATTAGTTTACATTAAATAAATTAAATTAAAATAAAATTTGCATAAACATAAAACAAAACCCTTCCAAAACCAATTTAAAGAGCCCGGCACTGAGGAAGCTGGTGCGCAAAAAATAAAAATAAAACACACACTGGGAGCGAAAGTCTGCTGCAGGCGGACACAGCGCCTTGAAGCCACAAAATCACAAAACCTTTCAACACCATTTAAAACAGCCCAGCACCATTGGTTCAAGAAAATAAAACGAAACCCTTTACTATCCAACACAATTTTACAAAGCCCGCCACTGCCGGGCAAAATATGCTAGTTTTTTATAAAATAATTATAAAATATTTCCAGTGCTTCTATAAGTACAGGAAAAAACCAAAAGTCATGAAAAATCCAAAAGTTTAACATCATATTATAGTCATGGAAAACTATGGGCACAAACATTTAAAATTATATGAAAATTAAATTAAATTTGCAGGCAAGTACAGTACTTAAGCAAGAATTATAACTGGCTTGCCATAAAATATGTCTTAAGCCTATTTAAAAAGAATAAACACATGTAAAATTTCACTCAACCCATTTCCACTTAAATAAATACATTTTGTGTCAGAATTTACTCTGGGTTGAAAGGATTTTTGCTGGAGAAACTCTGCTCAGGTGATGCCTGAATGAGGCTCCTTTCATGCCCCCAAGATACATCATGCAGCACTCAGGTATCGAACCCTGACCTTCCAGTCTTCAAGCTCAGCATCTTAACCACTAAGCCACCATGTATGTATCTATAGCGGGTATTGTATGCTGTCCCTGGCTTTTGCAATTGTTGTTTCTGCTGTTTGTATTCTTGGAAAGCTGGGTGTTTCACTGCTCCATGCTACCTGGTATCAAGAACGCATGATGTGTGTTGTTGTGATAATGTGGTGGGATTGGCCTTTGGGATTGGTGGGGTGGGTGGGTGGGATAATTGGTTTTTAATGTATTTTACATGTTTTTAGAGTTGATGTAAGCCGCCCTGAGTCAGGTTCACCTGAGTGGGCGGTGTAGAAGTTTGAAAATAAAATAAAATTAAATTAATGGTCGTTATTTATACCAGGGGTTTCCAACCTTTTCAAGCCAGGGACCAGGTCATGTTCTCTCAGTCAGTTTCAAGGGCCGGACGGCCATTTTTTCCTGCCTGCACGTTGGGGGTGGTCATTTTGTTTCTCGAATGCCCTTGAAGGAGTGGGGGCGGCACATGAAATGGCGGTGTGGGCCACATCCAACCCATGGGCCTTCGGTTGGGAACCCCTGATTTATACCCTTTAATTTATCTAAACATAATATTTCTAAATAGACTTGCTGGCTCTTGAGTTGCTGATGGCAGAGCTTGTTGTTTACTGTATATACAAATCTACATAGGCTTGAATCTGCTGGATTCATGCTCAGGGATCAGAGACTGACAGTTTTATTTTGACTAGCATTAACTTCCTTGGAGGGGATCTGATACACCTAACCTTTTGAGCAGTTAACAACATATGCAGAGAATTTCTATTCCTAAGAATTTATGCCACTTTATACCAGTATCAGTAGATATTACTATTGTATAAAATATGTATTTTCCTTTCACAGCACTTACTCATAGTTATGTTTACTTTTCTCAAAATAAACAACTTTTAAAAAGTGAGATAATGTGCACTCGGCTGGCAAAATAGTTTGATTCTGTGACCTCACTTGGCTGAAAAACGAGATAACTGTTATGTAAACTATTTTTCCAATCTGCATTTTAATACTACTTTTACTTTTCAGGGCTACTTTTGCTATGCGCCTTGTTAATTATTTTAGCACTCTGTACATGCTCCATTGGACTGCGGTAGCTTATTCATTAAGACGCTAAACTTGACATCTGGAAGTTTGGCAGGTCAGCAGTCCAAGACCCGAGTGCTGCATGATGGAGTGCGCTTCTGTTTCTGTCCCAGCTCCTGGCAACCTAGCAGTTCGAAAGCAAGAAATTGCAAATAGATAAATAGGTACCTCTTTGATGGGAAGGTAACAGCATTGCATGCACTACGGTGTCTAGTCATGCCTGCTACACGTCCATGGAAACATCTACAGATGCAGACAGTGCTGGCTCTTTGGTTATAAATGGAGATAAACACTGAACCCTAGAGTCAGATACGAATGGCTTTCGAGCAAGGACAACCTTTACCTTTACCTTACATGCTCCATAGCAGCTTCTGACATTATATTTTCTAGTTAAGGAATGGATCTTTTATTGTGTTGATCATAGTTTCTGCATGACCAATGAAAAACATTACGTAAGGAAATGTTGCCAGCTAATAAAACTATATAAATAATGTACTGCTTTTTCATACATTTAATGAGTCATTTTAAAAATGTGAGTAGCTTCTTGGTAAGAATAATGGTCAATGATGTATTACACTGTGATGTATTTTAAATTCTTAAAGCATGAGATTCTAAAATTCTTGCTGTCACGATATTGAGATATGGTTCTCAGAATGGTAGAAATATAACTAAATCATTCATATCAACCCAGCACTGCTTATATTCTTCTCCGAAGTTGGTTTTTTCATGTTCTTGACAATCTTAGTAGGTGCTTATTTTGTTGTGTAAAAAAATAGTATTTGAGCATAAGACAAGTGAATATGCAACTAGATTTTCCATATGGAACTAGGTTTTTCATTCAAAAGGACATACGTGTAAACCAATGTATGAAAGTTCTAGACTAGAGCTTCAATGGAAAGGGCTAGTGAGGTCACAACTTCTTGCCTATCTTTTTGGCTGATGATGTTTCAGGTTTTTCTTTCATGTCCTGATCAAACCCTTGTGGAGAGATACAGAATTCACCTCATTTTCTGGTCTGCCGATTACTGCCAGATACATTCATTGGTGAGGACTTAAGTTTGGCCAACAACAAAGCCAGGAAAGTGGCTTCATTTTGGCATCCAGGGTTTGATCGGAACACAAAAGAAGAAGACTTTCATCAGCCACCTGCAGATAAGAAGACATCAGCCACCTGCAGGTATTCAGCCCGTCCTTCAAGGGCAGACAGGAGGGGCTCGATGGTGGTCCCTTACACAAAAGATGTCCATCTGAGTGGGGCCAGGAAGAGAGCCTTCTCTGTGTCTGCCCTGTGGAACCTCTTACCACCAGATCTTCAACTCCAGTCAGACCTTCTCTTGTTCAGAAAAATGCTGAAGACCTGGCTATGCCAGCGGGTGTGGGGAATGCTTGATTTGACCACGCAAGCCCGCTGGCTCATTTAGCCTGTCTGAGGGTTAATGTTAGCTTCTGTATTTTTTTATTTTTAGGGGGAGGTGGGAGGTTGAGGGTAGTTTTTAAAATTATAATTCTATTGGTTTTATGTGTTTTAATCTTTTAATTGGGGTGTGGGGTGTGATTATTGTTTTAGCTTTGTTTGTTTTTTAGCTGATTGTCATTTTAAATTGTTTGTAGTATCGTTCTTATTGTTCTTATGTGTTGTTAGCCACCCTGAGTGGTGTTCCCCATCAGGAGGGCGGGATACAATTTCAAAAAATAAATAAAAATAACTGGTCCAACAATTCCTTCATGAGCCATCAAAGCTAGTATTATTAGTAAAGTTTTAGTGATCCAAAAAAGATCTTGTCCATACTAAAACTTTGTAGACAAGACTTCTCACCCCCCCCCCCCAAAAAGTGTACAATGTGATCATCTTCTCTTTCTTCCTGGTGTGATTTGATTTGCATTTATCTAGGTAGCTGCTCATAGTATTTGCTGAGCAACATGATTGCCTTGATTCCTATCAACATGATTGCCTGTGTAAGTATAGTAACTAGTAAATTTAGTGAACTAGTAAGTATCGATACAAGTGCAGCTTTTTTAAAGATGTGTTTGAAATTTGCTGTCCAAATATATTCAGTAAGTGAGGAAAAGGTTACATTGATCTGCTTCTCATCTGCATCAGCACATCACCTTTGAGTTGAAACATTTTCCTTGTTAATTGTTTTATGCTTGTTAAACGATAAGATAGCTGAGAAATCCACAGTATTGAGTTGGGCAGTTTCAGGTGTGATTTCAAGTCTGATTCCTGATGTAATAATAGCATATTCATGTGAAAACAACACTATAGAATGATGCATCTCTGTCTTTTAGGTGATGGGTGTGGACATACCGTTTTAGGTCCTGAAAGTGGAACTTTTACATCAATTAACTACCCGCGTGCCTATCCCAACAGCACAGTGTGTGAATGGGAGATTCGGGTGAAGCCAGAACAAAGAGTTCAGCTAAAATTTGGTGATTTCGATATTGATGATTCAGATTCTTGCCATTTTAATTATGTTAGAGTGTACAATGGCATTGGGCCCACAAGGACAGAGATAGGTAAGAATGTCTTTCTTTTTCTCTTTTTAAAAGAAATTTTGCTGTCAGTAGGTAGCTTCTTACAATTTATTTCAGGTCTCAGTGTTTTCCCGCTACGGGCCAGACTCCCCTCAGACAGCTGAGTGGACTGGACACGTGGTCCCCCTGCCATAAACACTGCCGTAAAACGTGTCCACAGCTGTGGTAAACACATTTACGATAGCCACAGGTGCGTTTACAGCATATTTTTTGCTGTTTTTGCCGCTTCCGGCGGCGGCGGGCCACATGAAATGGCATTATAGGCCGGGGACACCCTGTAGGCTGTAGGTTGCAAAGCTCTGGTTTATTTGGTTGTTGATGAACGTATATCTGAATTATGTGCAAAACACTATTTAATCTCCATAAAGCCAATGAAAAAGAAATTAAATTGATTCAAACCATTTAAATTAGGGATAAGTAAAACTGGAAGTTATATTACTGTGTTTGTAAATATCAGGAGCATTTTATACTTTTTGTGGGTGTAATCGTTCATAACTAGTTCTGTGACAGTGGTGGCGAACCTATGGTATGCGTGCCACAAGTGGCACTTGGAGCCCTCTCTGTGTGGACACCCATGCAGTTGCCCCAGCACAGAGTTTGTTCCGCCCTTCTGCCCAGCAGCCCAATGGGAGCGCTCCCTCCCTCCCCCAGCACAGAGTTTGCCCTGCCGCTCTGCCCATCAGCCCAAAGGGAGCATTTCCTCCCTCCCCTGTCCCTGTGTTGGCACTTTGTGATAAATAAGTAGGTTTGGGCACTCGGTTTCTAAAAGGTTTGCCATCACTGTTCTATGATTTAGTGCATTTGTGCCTGTGAGCTGATGAAAGTACCAGAGGCTCAGGGAGAGTTGATTACATCTCTCCTCAGTGAATGAATGTGGGGAAATGCTACATATAAAACATATTAAGCCAGAATCTTTGGTAAGGTTTGCAAATAAATACAGTAAGCATTCTTTCTTTCACAAAATTGCATTTCTGATCTCTGTTTTAATATATTTATATGCTATGGAAACAGAGTTGGGGCAGAGGGAATAGACTTAAAACATCACTGTCAAGACAGAGTTAGTCTTTTGTGGCTTGATAAAGCTTTAATATAAAATTATTTTGTTTTCGGTGTCTCCTAGACTGGTGGCCTAGATATTTCCACTGATAGTGTATTTTTAGATAGGCTAGCTCTTACTGTAAGACGTATGCAATGTGAAGTTCATCAGGCTCAACAACCATTTTTCTTGGATGGTAAAACTTGTTCTGAGCCAAAGTTACTCATAAAAAAGAAAACACGGCATGCAGTCCTTAAATGGCAAGGAACTCCCAGGTCTGAGAATATATTCACTTTTACAAGTATAGTTCACTGGACCAATGTAATTATGTACTTTACTTCCCTTAACTTCCGGCTGTTTCCATCTGGCATGGCTGCATAAGAGATTGAGAACAGAGAGTCTTGTTCTGATGAGAGAAAGTGTTTTTTGTTTTTAATACATTGCACAACAATTATTTTGCTACTGGGAATAACATATGTGATTTACATGATATCAAGTATGCTGATTCCAAATCTGAACTCACAATTTGCCTATCATGTACAGATTTTAAGTTATAGGCGTGCTATAGCTGTTCAAATGGTCGGTAATTGGGTAGTGTATTTTTACATGGGAACATCATAACAGTTGCAGCTACCACTGTGCCTGTTGCCGCCTCATCTGAATCATGTCCCCTGGTGGTATGCATCTCCCAACAGTGGCTGGGAATGTCTGGGCAAGTCAGTCAGCTGATGTCAGAAATAGGTATAAGGCGAGATGGACCAAGGCTTTGTCTCTAGTGCAAAACCATCTTATTGAATAGTATAACTAGGCCATATTGAGTCTGTTTTGAGCTAAAGATGAGTAGAGATTACATAGTAATTGTGGAATGAGAGAATGTAGCTAATCACATCTGTATGTGTAATTAGCTTAAGATCCTGACGTCCTAGGTAGAATCGAACTTCAGATTTTGATTCAGCGCACTTGATTTAGCATAGGACACATGGATTAGACCAAGTAGCAGACAATATATTTTTTTTTTGTGATGCAGTGATATTAATGGTGAAGTTATAATTGTTGTCATTGTTAAAAACACATGGATTAGAAGTAAAATTACTTGGTTACTTGGTTGATCCATACTTAACATGTTTAGTTTGGTGTGGTGGATGAAAGCATCGTCTCCCATGAGATTTTAGCGAGCTCTTGCAGGGTCCGGTGGTGCACAGGGGACTGAGACCTGTGTTTTCAAAGCTCCTTTAGCTATTTTAAATACAACGACTCAGCTGGATGGGCTCATGTCGAAGTTGGCCATGTTAGAGCAATACACTAGCCAGGTGCATTGTCTGAGTACCCAACCCCACTTAGTTGACCTGTGGTTCCAGAATGGAGAACCATTCTGGACCACTAGCTGACACCTTTGTGGCGTGGTTCAACCTAGTGGTTGGCATCAGCTGGTTCGCACCGGATCACCCATACCGGTAGCAAAACTGGCTGACCATGCCCATCTCCCTGCCCCACCCCACCCGTGCCCCGCCCACCTCCTCCTCCTCTCCCCGCACTCTGGGCACAACCAGGACTCAGGAGCCAGGAAGAAGAGGAGGAGGAAAAACTGCCGGAGCCAAGGGCAGAGAGGAGGAGGAGCCATGTTGGGCTCTCCCGGGCACCCCTATCACCCCTAGCACCGCCGAAGTGCCCTGAGCCCTCCCCTTGGGGCATCGTCATGGGTAGCCCCGCCCACAGTGTGGTAGTAATTTTTTATGCCCATCACTGAATACACCCCCGCCACCATAGCTGTCAGACGGTCAGGATCACCACTGTGCCACGTTGAGGCATGAGGCTTGATTTGCAGCAGTAAAAACAAATGGAAATACTTTGTTCACAGACTTACCTATTTGGCAGATAAGAAATGTTTGAGAAAATATGTAACATGTATAGTAATTTAAATTATCTGAAAACTAGTCAGGATTAGAATAGATTAATGAAGGTAACACCAGTAACCTTTGAGAGTATGTGTGTTTACAGAGTCACAAAACCTGCTGGCTTGTCCAGAGAATTTTAAAAGTTCAAATTGGTGCTGAATCTATTAAAATTGTATTTCCTTTTCCCTAGGAAAATACTGCGGTTTAGGTTTGCAGATGGACAAGTTAAACGAATCAAAGGGTAATGAAGTTACAGTACAATTCATGAGTGGCATACACTTCTATGGACATGGATTTCTTGCATCTTATTCAACCACTGACAAGCCAGGTATTTATTAAAGTCTTGCCTCACAATGAAAGGAACCTACTGTGTGTGAAAAGTGATAGAACTAGAGAGTAATATTGCATTGCTGTGACTGGTTATTTTGAGTGCATCTGCACTACACAGATATAGCAACTGGTTTGCACCTTAGCTACCATGGATTCAGTGATGGCGAACCTTTCAGAGACTGAGTGCCCAAACTCAACAGGCTGCTGTTCGCGCTGCAGAGGGGCAGGGCGAACTCTATGCTGGGGGGAGGGACGAAGCGCTCCCATTGGGTTGCTGGGCAGAGGGGCAGGGTGAACTCTGTGCTGGGGGAGGGAGGATGTGCTCCCATTGGGCTGCTAGGCAGAGGGGCAGGGCAAACTCTGTGCTTGGGCGATGGCACACGTGCCCAGTTAGAGGCTCTGAGTGCCCCCTCTGGCACACGTGCCATAGGTTCACCACCACTGATATAGCTAATAAAATCCTGGATGTGAAGTCTGGTAAGTTATCCCTTATCTTGGAATGTATTACATTGCATGGAAATGAAATTACTTGAAGTGAAGATACCTAAAATTAGATTGTAAAGCTACGCTGCTGCTTCCCGCTTGATGGAAGTTTCTTTATAGCATTTTCTTTCTTTCTTTCTTTTTTAGTTGATTTGGTTCAACATGAGTAGGTCATGTGCAATGGTTAAAATATTAATGACTATAGTGAAATCTTGTTTCTGGGATATCTCTTTTACAGAGGCACATGAAACACTAACATTCTTGTTCTAGGTTTCTGCTTTATTAGGGTGTTTCATCCTGCTTTCTTTTCTTAAATTGGTATTAATCACATATCTGGGGGATGGGAACATTAGTCTTTTGCAGAGGGAAAAACACCAAGAAATATCTTGAGGAACTTTAAAAACTGACATGCTTAAATAGGACACAGATTTCCATAGACTGAACTTCTCATCAATTAAAGTACATCATGCATTTGATGAAATAGACTGTAATCTACAGAAGTTTATGCCGAATGTGTTTTCTTTAAGACTCTTTGTTACCTTAGCCACCCCCACTGTGATTTTACTTGATCTTTTGCCTAACTAGGAATACGTTCATAATATCATGGTATTTTCCCCTAATGGAAACTTAGCAAAGCTTTACTTTACTGTGTTGAAGAAAGCATCAAGTATGACATTGTGTATAGAGTATTATCAAAGTGCAGAAAGTAGTTGGATAATTACACTGAACTGTGAAACATTTGCAGTTTAATTTTATCTTAACAGTTCTTGTTCATTTAAGAGAAACATGACCTGTTGTTTACAATCAATCTTGTTGTATGTTTTTCTTTCTAGATTTAATAACATGTTTAGACACAGCAAGTCACTTCTCCGACCCAGAGTTCAGGTAAAAACAATACGCTAATTGCTTCAGGGCTAGTTAACACCTTTTACTTGGCCATTGTGTACTCCCCGTTCCCCATGTCATAGGACTACATAGAGGTCAAAAGCAGTTTGTGCAAATTGTCTCCATGGCTGCAAGTTGTTGATACATAGCTATATGATTTCAGTTATCTTAAGGTACTGTATAAACTTACTGTATGATGTTCAGCCCTCATTGAACATTTTTGGCTAAACACACTTAGATTATGTTGTTGCTTTATTTAGCATAATTTCCCATGCTCATTTCTGATGATTACTATTGTTTGGAAATCTAAGTCTGCTATGGCTAAGGACAGAATCCATTATTGCAATTAATTCTTATTTTTAATTATTTTTTACAACACACATCTCTATAATTTATAGTAAAAATGCTGCTACTGAAATTACCTACTTCTAAACCAAGAGTGGGCACTTTGATGAGTCTAGAACCAAATTTTCTCACCCAGTCCCCCAAACGGCCAAAAATGGACATTTCTGATTTTAATCTTTGGATGGGGAATTTGGGGGGAATCTCCTCAAGCAAACCCCACCATTCTAGGAAATGACATTAGTCTTTCCCCTTTTATCTTTTTTCATATTAGAGTCATTGTCAGTTGCCTGGGATATGCTTCAATTCTTTATCCAGTTAAATCCCAATTGAATTCTGTGGAATTTACTTTTTTAGGATTTCACTGTTATCTTAACCTATAAAATCAAGCGTTAACCGTTGGAACTTCACATACAATCCTAAGCCAGGCCCTACTAGCCCGCACCGACCATTCGTGCACACGCCCGAACTGGGTCCGCAGGTCAACGAAGGATTGAGAAATGCGCCAGTGGGGCAAGAGCGCCACAAACGTGAAAAATAGGGAAACAACTTCATTTCCCAACCGCAGCCAATCAGGCTGAGAGTCACTAGCACAAAGAACATTGAGAAATGTGCCGCAGCCAATTAAAATCGAGCCGCAGAAAAAAACGCAGCACAAATACGAACCACAAAGCCATTACTACAAGCCCCAGAGTCCTGCGCGCCATGAGCGCGCAGAACGCTGAGAAGCCTGCCACGTGAAAAATAAACATTAAAATCCCAGTGCCACACAGCCACACAAAACAAACAAGTGGCCTCAAGCACCACAGGGGTTCCCGCAGTCCGCCCATTGAGACTGGGCCGTGGGAAGGAAAGCCCACCCACCCCAACGCCGCCTGAAGTGGCGCTTGGATTCCCATGGTCCGGCCTGCAAGTCTGGGCCGGGGGAATAAAAGCCCACACACACACGCCACCTGAAGCGGCGCTGGGATTCCCGCGGTCTGGCCAGTGAGGCCGGGACATGGGAATGAAAGCCCACCCCCACACACACACACACACACACCGCCTGACGTGGCGCTGAGATTCCTGTGGTCCGGCCAGCAAGGCCAGGCCGCGGGAAAGAAAGCCAACCCTCAACCCCAAACGCCGGCTGAAGCGGCGCTGGGATTCCCGCGGACCGGCCAGCGAGGCCACGCCGCAGGAAGGAAAGTGTTCCACTTTCAAGTAGGGGTCAAGGCACTGGTGCCTTGGCCACCCCTTGAAAGTGAACCCATTTCCAGGGAAGTAAAGCCAGTGGATGGCGCTGCGCCCGCTGACTTTACTTACCGAAAAAGTGTTTTGCTTTCAAGCGGGGGCCAAGGCACCAGTGCCTTCCCCCCCTTGAAAGAGAAACAAAAGTAAAAAACAAACACCAAAATAAGTAACATAAATAAACCATTAATTTAAAAAAACACAAACAAAAACATCCAAAATTAATCAAAACCAAAAATAACAAACAGAAAAAACACACAGAAAAACACCAAAAAAGAAAAACCAAAAAACCCCACAAAAGAAATTAAACCAGCCAACTTACCACCACACGTCCTCCCTCCACGACGGCCGGAAATGAAATGAGGAAAGAAAGAGACTACTTACCGGAAGAAGAGCCACCCAGAGTCCAGTAGACAAAAAACAGTCAAAGTAAAAGAAACACTCAACACCCCCACCCAGAGGCAAGAGAAAAAACAGTCAAAAACATAACATTACATCACACATTCAAACAAATCACAAACAAATCACAAAATAATAAAAACAAAACATTTCACACAAATCAGAAACAAATCACAAAATAATAAAATAAAAACATTTCTAAAATCCTGTGTAGAGTTTTCACTAAAAAAAACCCCAAAACATCTAAATACAGTTTAAAAACATTGAATGTAAAAAACATGCACTTTCACATTTTAAAAATTATTATCTAAGGAACAACTATTTTAAAAAATTCACATACTAAAACATTATTTGGTAAAATAAAATAATTGCAAAAAATTAAATCATCCTTTCCTCTTTTTTTAATCCACAAAAACAAACCCAAAAAAGCTGGCCACAGTTTATAACAGCCCGTGTGTATAAAAATTTTAAAAATCACAATTACACACTAACCTCATTTGTACAAACATTAACAAAACAAAAACCTTCCAATATTATTTAAAACAGCCCGGCAACGCCGGGCAACCTCTGCTAGTATTCCTATAAGCCTTTTGTTATGAGATTTATAAGCACTGAATGTAACCTGTCATGTAAATTATTATGGTATACTGTATATGGCCAGCGACTCAACGCCAAGTGTCAGGCGGTGGTTAACTAACCTGACAACCCTAAGGACTAGCGGCCTTGGGTGCAGAAGTCCACAGGAAAGGGTGATGGTCCCCATGTGGCTTAAACCCCGCTTGAATCTATCTTGATGGAGGGCAGCAGCTTCATCAGTACTGGCCAGGGGCTAGTGAGGACTTTGCCAAAAGGGCTCAGGACCAGGAAGTGACTCATGGAGCTGGATCAGTGGTACAGTGTGTGTGTGTGTGTGTGTGTGTGTGTGTGTGTGTGTGTGTGTGTGTGTGTGTGTGTTATGCTGTGATGCGGAAGGCAGATGAAAGGCCACGGCATTAGATTCTCAGGTCAGTCTTCATAGCTGATCTCAATGAGGATCGCCTATATTCAGATTTGGATATGGCAGAAGAAGAAAAAGATATATGTCAATTCCTTTATGGTTATTTACTCTTTACCTTAAGGTATTAACATATCAATTATTTCTGATGCTTTCGGTTGGATCTTAAATGCTGAGATCTTAAAACGAGATTCCTATTTATGACTCTTTGTTCACATCTTAATTATTAAGGCCTGATACTTTATGCAATAAAATATTGTGTGCTTTTCTGGAATATTTCCCTCTGCCTCTCTTGCAGGATATTTGACTAGCTTATATGAATCATGGAACTTTTTTAGTTTACTATCCAGATTTAAAATTGCTGCTCCTTTAGATTCAGGTTTTTCATGTCTGATCACCAATACAAAGAGCACCAAGTGTTCCTATGTGTATGTGTTCAGTGCTTTACTGTTCGAAACTTCACACATATATTCTGTGTAATTGTGGAACATGTTGCTTTTATTTCACATGTCTGCCTCTTCCAGTAAATATTGTCCAGCTGGATGTGTGCTTCCTTTTGCTGAAATTTCTGGGACAGTTCCTCATGGCTATAGAGATGTAAGTAAACTTCAGAATAGTTGCTTCAACTTCAGTATGATAACTGTATCAGGGTGCTCCTATATTTAACACAGGGATTCCCAACCTACGGCCCGTGGGCTGGACCCGGCCCATGATGCCATGCCATCCGGCCTGCCGCCGCCTCCGCCACATCTGGAAGTGGAAGCGGGTGTGTTTATGACAAAGTTTTAGAGTCTTAGAGTTTTAGAGCTTTTTAGGGGTTAAATGTGTATATGTGGATTGGGAGTATGTTGATAATTTTGTATAGTTGTATTTTGTTTAGGTTTTATTGGGTTGATAAGTGGTTTTTCAATCTCATTGTTCTGTGCAACGCAAAGACAATAAAGATTTATCTATCCATCTATCTAAATATGCATACGCAAACGTGCCCACAGCTGTCGTAAACACAGATGTGGTTGCATTTACGGCAGCTGTAAATGCTTCTACTTCCAGGGTGGTGGTCCAGCCCGCTCAGCTGTCTGGGGGCATGGTGAGGCCCGCAACATAAAAAGGTTGGCCACCCCTGATTTAGCACTTAGTATGCAGTGATGTATATAGTTTTGCTGTCACAAAGTATCTAGACTCATTTTGAATGAGTTGTCTTCTCCAGACAGACAGTGCTGGCTCTTTTACTATAAACAAAGATGAGCATTGAACCCTAGAGTCAGATACGACTGGCTTTTAAGCAAGGGCAACCTTTAGCTTTAGTACAGTTTTGTAAAAGGAACCTAACTTGGATCTATGTCTGCCTATTACAGGAGTACCCGCTGCTATGGTAATAGTTGTGTCTTGAACCTCCTGAAATACAGAACTAGTGTTAATTAGTGCATAATTTCTGTTCTTTCTCCCTGTCTCTCTCTCTCTCTACCAAGTCATCTTCCCTTTGCATGGCTGGCGTGCATGCAGGAGTGGTATCCAATATTCTGGGAGGTCAGATCAATGTTGTAATCAGCAAAGGGCTTCCATATTATGAGAGTTCCCTGGCCAACAATGTCACATCAAAAGTGTAAGTACATGTTCTTTTCTTCAGTAATGACTCTTAGTATGGCTAACAATTTAATTTGAAGCCAAAATATTCATTTCTGAAATATTTAGCTGAAACCCAGCAGAGCATAGAAAATTAATTTTAGGTAATAACATCATTTTACTAAGTGCAATTCTTTCTAACCATGACAGTTTCAACTTTTGAAATCGTTGTATTTTTTCTTTAATTTCTATTTTCAATCTTCCATAATTTAATTTCTTAAGCTCTTCAAATTTATTTGAAATATTTATCCCCAAATATTTCAAATTTTCTTTAATTTGTAGATTGCCCTTTCCCATTATCTTCTGTAGTTCTTCTTTGCCCATATTGCACAATATCATTTCAGATTTGTCCCAGTTTATTCTCAATCTTGTAATATCTTCAGAGTCCTTTAACTGTTCTTGTATTCTGACTAATGCCTTTCCGGGGTGTTTAACCATTATCAAAGTATCATCTGTATATAAATTTATCTTATTTCCTAGCACCCCCTCTATTTCTTTATCCTTTCTTATAGCCTTTGCCAACATCTCCATCGCCCTGATAAACAAAATTGGCGATAATGGGCAGCCGTGTCTTGTACCAGCTTCTAACTTCACTTCTTCTGTAACCTCATCGTTTACTCTAACAATAGCTGTACCTTTCTGATTTAATTGTTCAATTGTCTTTCTAAATTTATTTCCAAACCCATAGCATTTGATTATCTCTTTAATTGTTACCCATTGTAAGGAATCAAATGCCTTAAAGATATCTAAAGGTAATAATCAAACTTTTTCTTTTATTTGTTTCACTGTGTCAATTAGATCTACAGCTCTTCTTGTCAGATCTGCCATATGTCTCAAAAATCCCACTTGATCTACATTTATATAGCTGCCCATAAAGTTGTTTAACCTATTTGCCAATATCGCTGTAAAGATCTTAGCATCCTGATTAATCAATGAAATTGGTCTATACGATTCCACTTTTTCCGGGTCCTTTCCAGGTTTTGGCAGTAATACAATTATGGTCCTATACCATGAAGTCAGAATTTGTCCACCTTCTAATATATAATTATATAATTTTGATAATTTTGGTACCACTAAATCTTTGAATTCCTTGTAAAACTCAGCAGATAACCCATCTTCACCAGGCGCTTTATCCATTTTTAAGCCAGCTATAACTTCTTTTATTTCCTTTTCTGTTATTTGCTCCTCCATTCTATTTCTGTGTTCCTGTTTTACATTATTAATTTTTTTCCTCAATTGTTTTTTCAACTTCACCGTATCTATATCCTTTTTCGCGTATAAAGCCTGATAAAAGTCTTTCACAATTTTACATTTATCCCCAGTCTCATTACATCTTATTCCTTCTTTATTGACCAAAGCTCCAATTTCCCTTCTTTCTCTCTTTTCTTTAGCGGCCCTAGCTAATAATTTTGAATTTTTATTACTAAATTCAAAGTATTCCCTTTTTAAATATACCAAGTCTCTTTTTACCTTGTCTATATCCTTTCCCACCAATTCAGTCTTCAATCTTTGCAATTTATCAAAAATCTTCTTATCCTTTGTCCTTGCATGTTCTTCCTGTAACTGCTTTATCTCGTTTTCAATTCCATCTTGTATCACCTTAAATTGTTTCTTTCTAATACTAGCCAGCTTAATACTTTCCCCTCTAAAAACCAACTTCATGGCATCCCAAACCATATTAAAGCCCACCTCATCAGTATCATTCCAATACCAACTTTCCTTCCAACTCTCAGTAATTTTTTTCATTTCATTTCACCTTTAATTTGTATACTGCTTTATTCTTCCCGAAGGTGACTCAGAGCAGTTTACATTGGCGCATGCTATCTAATTTGTTCTTTACATTTATGGTCCTTAAACAGTTTAGCATCATACCTCCAATTCCTTCTCGTTTTCCTCGTACCCTCAATTTTCATTTCTACTAGCACCTCCGCATGATCTGATTCCTTGAAAATTCCCACTTCTACATCCTCTATGTTTCCGATCATATTTTCTGTAACAAATATATAATCTATTCTGGAGTATGAATTATGTACCTGTGAAAAGTAAGTATAAACTCTTTCCAACCCTTTCAATTCTCTCCATACATCTTTCATTCCTAAAGATACCATCCAGTTATCCAAAATTTGTCCTTTAATGCCTTTTCCACATCTTGTTATATTTGTGCAATCTAAATTTGACCTTATTAAATTAAAGTCCCCGGCCACAATCATTTTTGATGTTTTTTCTTTTGCCAATATATTATGCATTTTCCCTAAAAATTTGTCTTGTTTATCATTTGGAGCATATATATTCACCAGACTTATTTCCTCATCATCAATCTTCCCTCTTACTATCAAATATCTCCCCTCTGGGTCAGAAATGCTATTTGTCATTTCAAAACCTAACCTAGTCGAAATCAGAATCGCCACTCCTCTTGCCTTTGATGTACCATATGACTTTTCATAATATTGCATCCATCCTAGAAAAAATTTATTCGTATCCTGAGATTTTTGATGATTTTCCTGTAGAAACACTACATCCGGTCTATCTTTCCTCAGAGCTGATTCAATTCTTCTTCTTTTAACCTGAGACCCTGTACCTTTCACATTCCACATTAACACTTTAATATTTCTCATGATTTAAACAACATCCTCTCCCATAACCTCCGATTTCTCCATTGGGCATGCTCCCTTCCCCAAAACAACTACAATAACATCTAAAACAAAGAACATTCATTACTACCCTCCCCACCCTTTCCTCCCGGAAAAAAAGCCGCCTTTATCACCTAAAGAGAGGAGGGGGGAACGTGGAAGATGTGCCTACCAACAAAAGCTCCAGCACATTTTTTTAAAATTTATAGACCAACCTACATTTATAAAAGCAAAAAATATCTCTCTACCCTGTGTTTTCTATCTTGAACCTTCTCCACTTCAAACTTACTCACTCTTCACCCATAGTCTTTCCTGCTTTTGAACCCATGTCTGACCCACCAGCTGCTCCCTCCTCGTCTGTGCCTCCATAGTCTCTTCTTATAGCTCCTGACTCTAACAAATCTTTCCTTAGTGCAAGCCACTCTCTTGAAGACAGTTCCACCAAGTCAATTGAACCCAAATAATCCAATGCATCTGTTTCTGTATCTATCATGTGCATTTTCTTATTGTGAAAAAACCTTAGCTGTTGTGGAAATCTCCAGTTATATTTTATCCCACGAGACATCAACATTTTAGTTACTGGTTTCATCTTATATCGCCAAACACGTTCATTAACTGAAATATCGTTATAACCTCAACATCATTCCCATCAATTTTCAAAACCCCAGACCCAGCTTGTTTTATAAATGCCATCATCTTTAACTTATCACCCCAATTTGCAAATTTGACCAAAACATTTATCTGAACACTTTTCCCTCTTCTCGCCCCCAATCTATAAACATTTGCAATGTCTTCATTAACAAAATCTTTCCCCATTTTAAAGCTATTCAACCAATCAATTATTCTATCCCTCAGCTGGTCTGGCATTTTTTCCATGAGATTACGTATCACTATATTCTGCTTTCTCATCATCTCTTCCACCATGTCGATCTTTTTCTCCTGGACCTCTACTTTCATTTTAGTTTCTTTCCCCTCCTCATGCAACCCTTTGATATCTGCTTGTATCAATTTCATATCCTTTTGCATCGACTTAACATTTGTATCCATCTTTTGAAAATTAAAATCCACTTTTTGGGCAAAATCTGTGAACATTGCAGCCAGTTTATCTTGTTTTCCCATAATTTCATTTTTATCTTTCCCTCTTGTTTCCTTAATTTCTTTAAAGCCTTTCACGTTTGCATCCTCTATCCGCTCAAATTTTTGGAATAATTTGCCCAGCTCAACCATCAATTGGGTTTGATCCAGTGGTAGAGGTTCAGGAGATGATGTTGGTGAAGGTGCTTCTTCCATTAAAACTTTATCTTTCTTCTTTGGTCTCACCACTTCTTCCTTTCATTTTCCTTTCCCAATTTTGTCTATTGTGACATCAAATAACAATCTTAATGCAGCTACACCTTTATTTCCACCAAATCCGGGTTCCTGCTCAAATTCCAGGGTTCAATTAGTTGAAAGTCAGAGTAAATCCAAGACAAATCCAATGCTACTCCACACGCATTGCAAACCAGTCAAATAGACCAGCTTCTTTATTATATTCCAATAACAAACTTGCTTTCAGGACCCCAATGCTGGATTGAAGATATCAAAATCTTATATCCATCCACCAAATAATAAAAAAGGAGGGAGTAATCCAAGTCGGAGAAGGAAAGAGTTAACCCATCCACACTGATATGACAGTATAAAAATCATTCAGAGTAAGAGTACACAGTCACATCGATCCTCCAAAATAATCCACAGGGAGAGATACCAAAATGCTTGATCAAACCACAATGAGAAAAATACCCAAAAAGAAAAAAGGAAGCCAAATAGCTCAGTCCAAGTTTACTTGTTGTGTGTAACGAAAGTAAAAAACTGAAACTTATTCCACATTTGTAATCCAAGCCGCGGCAGCTTTCCGAGCATGGTCAGCCCACCCCTCTCCAATTCCGTTCAGCTCCAAAAATCCGCTCTATAATCCCTGTCTGATGCCTTCTCCTTTCCAATACTTATTTCTCTCTTCACCTTTCCTTTCCATTTCACACCCCTCTTCTCAACCAACTTCAACCCTCCTTTCTTTTCTTTTAATGCTCGAATCTTCTTTCTGTACTTTTTGATCTTGCCTTAACCCACAGGGTTTGACAATCTCTGCTATGCTATTTAACAATTATGTGAGACTGCTGATGGAGGTCACCCAGACATTTATGGTTCGTGATCATCAGTATGCAGATGGTACGCAGCTCTACCTCTCCTTTTCCACTGTATCAATGGAGGCTGTCCAGGTCCTGGAGCAATGCTTAGAGGCGATTGGGACTTGGATGAGGGAGAATAAACTGAGGTTGAATCCCAACAAGACAGAGGTCTTATTGGTTAGGACAAAGGTCTTATTGGTTAGGACAAATCCTGACAGTTGGGTGGAAACCTCTCTAGGCTGGATAATGTTATCCTCTGTTTAGAGATAAGGTTCACAATCTGGGGGTCCTCCCTGACCTGACTGTGACCATGGAGCTGCATATTTCTGCTGTGGTGAAGGCTGTTTTGCCCTGCCCTGCCCATATCTAGAGAGAAGATCCCTGTCTATCTTGATCATACATTGGTAATCTTTAAGATCGATTACTGTAACATTCTTTACATGGGATGACCATTGAGACTGTTATGAAGGCTCCTGTGATCCAGAATGTGGTCACCAGACTTATTACAGAACTCGTAAATACAGTATGATCATATATCCCTGATTCTGGCATGGTTGCATTATTTATCCATTGCATTCCGTGCCAGATTCAAGGTCCTTGTACTAGTGTAAAAGGCCTACATGTTTTGGGATCTTGCTGTTGTGAGAATCTGAGTGTTTTCACCATTTAAACAGGTACACGAATGTGCCAATGTGATTTATTTAGTCTATTGAGTTACGTTGTGAAGAAACGAAACTGTTGACAAGCTGTTATTGTTTAGAATTCCTGAAAAGGAGGACTTCATGCCAAGTTTAAACAGAGCCCCTAGCGGCTCTCTTTATTATTAGTAGAATAATTTACCCAGAAGCAATACACACAAGTTCACACACTTTGACCTCAAGGGTTCACCTACCCACGAGTGGGGGAAGGGCGACCTTCAAGGGTGGGGGAAGGGCGACCTTCAAGGGTGGGTGAAGGGCAACCTCCAAGAGTGGGGAAAAGGGTGACCTCACTTTCCTAATTTTATTTTGGAATGTGAACTCTTTTAGATCATCTTTGAACTTAAACATTCTCCCAGGGATACTTACATTATGGTAACTCCTAATCTTATTGCAATCATTCTATTGCTATAATTTTCCACTCCCATGTGTCCCAGCTCCTGCCAACCTAGCAGTTGGAAAGCAAGAAATTGCAGGTAGATAAATAGGTACCACTTCAGTGGGAAGGTAAACAGCGTTCCATGCACTCCTGTGTCTAGACAGCGCTGCCTCTTTGGCTATAAACAGAGATGAACACTGAACCCTAGAGTCAGATACGGCTGGCTTTTGAGCAGGGGCCACCTAAGTCATGTTTTATTAGCACACAAAGAGAGAAAGAAATTAGGGAGAATATTTGTTTTTGTTTTATACTGAACTTGCCTTTCCTTTAGTTTTTGTTTATTTGCTTTTTTGCAGAGGGCCACTATCTTCAGGTCTCTTTACTTTCAAAACTAGTGGTAAGCCTCCATTTATATTGTTTCATTGTTAAATGAGACCTATGCTACCTCATTTTATATCTCCATTGCACCTTTGCTGTGTTTCACTCCTTAAATGCCTTATCTTAAATTTGTGATAAGTTTGAGATGACAGTATTATAGAGAATAGTTATTTTCTACAATTTTACTTCGAGTTCACCTGGGATATTTTTCTTTCATTTGTTTTAGTGTCTTTCTAACTTAACTGCATTTTTCTTCAACATTACTGAAGTGCAGTTTTTCCTTAATGTAATAAACTTGGTGTATCTGCAAACATTGTCTAAACCAGTGGGCCCCATACCCCATAGGGGGAAGTCATTTCCTAGAAGCCTAAGTCAGTACATTGGCTAATCAGTGCTTCGTGTGGGGGTTACACAGAAACAGCTTCCTCAAAGATTGTGGTATTTTTCAACCCTGGTAACGGCAACCTTGTGTTGCCGGCTAAACTTTCTCCCATTAGGTCAGGTGAAAGGTACTGCATAATGAACTCGCCAAAAGGTGCCCTCCTTTTGGCACTTTCACATCTGGCCTAGACACAGTAGTAGTAGTAGTAGTAGTAGTAGTAGTAGTAGTAGTAGTAGTAGTAGTAGTAGTAGTAGTAGTAGTAGTGCTTTTGGGAAATTGACTTAGGCCTCTGGGAATTGGAAGTCCAAAAACCAAAGGTTGGGAAACGCTGGTCTAAACTGAAAGATAGGATCAATTTACAAGCTTTTAAATATATTGTGTTTAGACTCCATAGTGTGTGTGATCTTGCCCCTTGTAAAGTTATAAAGTTGCATCATGTTTTGGTTGTGCTTTTATCTTTAGGTTGCTATGGTACGTTGGGGATGGAGTCTGGAGTCATTGCTGATTTACAGATTAATGCGTCATCATTTCTAGAATGGCCTGAACAAATGGGCCAGCCAAGCACTTGGAGGCCAGAGAGAGCCAGGTTGAAAAGACCTGGACATTCTTGGGCAGCTTTTACCAATGATGAATATCAGTGGTTGCAAATAGACCTAAACAAAGAGCAACGGGTAACAGGTAAGCAGTTCTGAGTTCATTACTAAAAGGAAACTATAGGTTGGTAATGATTTGAAGTTCTTTGGGGGCGTGGAGAGCTGCACACCCGTCAAGCGCAACTCCGCAAAATACGGGAAATTACTGCGCATGCGTGGACTCGCACGCACAGTAACCCATTTTCATATGTGCATGTGGCCACACATGCACAGTAACCCATTTGTGCATGCATGCCATGGCTGTACATGTGCAGTAAGCCCTTTCCCTGCTGTTCAAATACGCGATGGCAGCGGGAAAGGGGAGGAACAAGCACAGAAAAACGGGAAATCCTGACCAATATAGGATACTTGACAGGTATGAGGAGCTGGAGTAGAGACCCTAGACCAGTGGTGGCATGCCAATGGCATGCATGCCAATGGCATGCATGCCAGAGGGGACACTCAGCACAGAGTTTGCCCTACCCCTCATCCAGCAGCCCAATAGGAGTGCTTCCTCCTACCCCCAGCACAGATTTCACTCCGCTCCTATGTTTGAATACTTGGTCTATAAAAGGTATGCCATCACTGCCCTAGACTCGTGTAACCCTAAATCTACTTCCTGGGGAGCTGGTTCCCTGAAAATGCATTATTGAATACTTCAGAAAAGATAATCACACTTTATTCAGACAACAGGAGGCATTCAATACATAAAATTCAGTGGGGATTTAGTCAAAATTCCCCACACATTTTCCCACTGCTTTAGTACTATTTTTTTTTTTAAACGTTGCCTCAGAAAACTTATGTAAAAATGGTCAACAATTCAGTCTCACTGGCTTTTAATGTCCTTCTGAGGGAGACCATCCATGCTGGGAAATAGGAGGAGTATTCTACAAAAACTGTCAATGAGCCTGATGCTTGCCCTAGCCTAGGATCAGAGCACAAATAGTACATGCACAACCTGCTTTGGTATAAAACGTGGCTACAACTTTATTGGTTACAGCTGCCAATAGCTCCTGGCACCAGGATAAGGATAACCTTGCTTCAGTGATGCATTCCATGGTAAATCTCTTATTTTGGATTACTTTGAAGACTGTCTTGAAATTTCCACCCGGAATGTGGCAGAAAGTTTGCTAATTGGACCTAGTCAAACAAAACATATTATGCCAGATCTTTGTCATCCTCATTGGTTCCTCTTCCATTTTCTGAGTCCAATTAGGAAAGATCATTTTGTTTTATACAAACCTTTCTTGTTGAGACCACCATATCCTTAGCACCTGTGCTTTATGTTTTCTTGGTGTCATGTCTTCATAGTGTTAGCCATTGTGAAAATAAATTCTCCTTTCTCGGTTGAATCAGGATATGTGTTTCTGCCATAGCATGTATCATTCAAGATACAGATATCTAAAATTGCCCTGATTTTATTTTATTTCCCCCCTTACATATATAGAACCACTTTTCCCAATGTGTGGCTTACTCTTGCAGATTTGGGGAGATGATTTTGGAGTGCTGCACAATCCTTCTTAACCTATAAAACCAAGGGTTAACCGTTGGAACTTGCTATAGGTTCCTATGGCTGGCCCTACTTGCCTGCACTCACCCTTCGGGAACACAGGCGGACTGGGTCCGCAGGTCAACGAAGGATTGAGTAAAGCGGCAGTGGGGCAACAGCTGCACAAATGCGAAAAAAGGGAAGCAACTTCATTTCCCAACGTTCTTTGCACCGCGCTGCGCCACAGCCAATCAGGCTGAGAGTCGGGAGCACAAAGAACGTGGGGAAACGCGGTGCGGCCAATCAAAAACGAGCCGTATGAAAAAAAAGAAGCACAAAGGGAAAGCACAAATGAAAAATACAATCCCCAGTGTCCTGCGCGCCGTGAGCGCGCAGAACTCTGAGAAAGCCGGCACATCCCAGGGAAGCCAGCCCCCAGTAAGTAAAGCCTCCCCCCCCCCCCCGCCGCTGGGCTTCCTAACCGTGGGCTGCAAGCCAGCCCCCGGTAAGGGAAGCCCACACACCACCTGCCGCTGGGCTTCCTTACCGCGGGCCACAAGGCAGCCCCCGGTAAGGGAAGCCCACCCCACCCTGCTGCTGGGCTTCCTTACCGTGGGTCGCAAGGCAGCCCCGGGTAAGGGAAGCCCACACACACCCCTGCCGCTGGGCTTCCTTACCACAGGCCGCAAGGCAGCCCCCAGTAAGGGAAGCCCACACACCCACAACCGCCGCTGGGCTTCCTTACCGTGGGCCGCAAGGCAGCCCCTGGTACGGGAAGCCCACACACACACCTCCGCCGCTGGGCTTCCTTACCGCGGGCCGCAAGGCAGCCCCCAGTAAGGGAAACCCACAACCCCACCCCCTGCTGGGCTTCCTTACCGTGGGCCGCAAGGCAGCCCCCCCGGTAAGGGAAGCCCACACACACACACGCCACTGGGCTTCCTTACCGCGGGCCGCAAGACAGCCCCCAGTAAGGGAAGCCCACAACCCCCCCCGCTGGGCTTCCTTACCATGGGCCACAAGGCAGCCCCCATTAAGGGAAGCCCACCCCCCACCCCGCCGCTGGGCTTCCTTACCATGGGCCGCAAGGCAGCCCCCAGTAAGGGAAGCCCACCCCCCCACTCCGCCGCTGGGCTTCCTTACCATGGGCCGCAAGGCAGCCCCAAGTAAGGGAAGCCCCCCCACACACACACACCGCTGGGCTTCCTTACCGCGGGCCGCAAGGCAGCCTCCAGTAAGGGAAGCCCACACACACACCCGCCGCTGGGCTTCCTTACCGTGGGCCGCAAGGCTGCCCCCGGTAAGGGAAGCACACACACACACACACACCGCTGGGCTTCCTTACCTCGAGCCAGCCAAGGAAGCCAACCCCCCCTCTCTCTCACACACACACACACACTCACAGCTTCTCTCTCTCTCACACACACAGCTTCTCTTCCTCTCTCTCTCTCTCTCACACACACACACAGCTTCTCTTTCTCTCTCTCACACACACACAGCTTCTCTTTCTCTCTCTCACACACACACACACAGCTTCTCTTTCTCTCTCTCTCTCTCACACACACACACCACACACACACACACACACACACACACACACACACACAACACTCCTGCCTTGCCATAAATTTTTTAATATGTGTGTTGGTGATTGGAGTGGTATTCTATGGGTGGTGGTGGTTGTGCACACCCAAAACCACCCTTAACCACCAACACACACTTTTGAAAAAAGACACATTATAAAACATTATTTGGTAAAATAAAAAAAGGAAAAAATATATAATCCTTTGTTCTTTATTTTACCCCCAAAACAACAACAACAACAACTGATCACAATTTATAACAGCCCGGCAACGCCATGCTCCTCAGTCCACACAACTCCGTACCCATTGTATCTATAATGCCATCTAGCCCTCAAATCATTGGCCGTCCCCTTTTTCTTTTGCCCACCACCTTCCCCAGCATTAAGGCCTTCTCAAGTGAATCCTCTCTTCTCATTTGATGTCCAAAATACTTCAGCTTCATCTTTACTATTTGACCTTATAATGAGCACTCAGGGCTAATCTCTTCTACTATTGACCTATTTGTTCTTCTCGCTGTCCAAGGGACTCTCAAAACTCCCCTCCAGCACCACATCTCAAAGGCATCTATTTTTCTTCGCTCAGCCTTTCTAATGGTCCATAAAAAAAACTCATTTTAAACAGCCCGGCAATGCCGGGGAACCTCTGCTAGGTTCTATATAAGCTGCATCTTTATCATGATAAAACATTGGCTAACTTTTTATCAATTATTTTCCTTGCTATTTATTGTAAATGGGAACCTTTTGATCCACAGGTATCATTACTACTGGCTCCACCTTAGCAGAGTACCATTATTATGTCTCTGCCTACAGGATTTTGTACAGCAACGATGGACAGAAGTGGACAGTATACAGAGAACCTGGTGTTGAGAGGGATAAGGTAATTAATTAAATGTAAAAACATATGTAAAAAAATTACTAAGTGGAAAGTTCTGAAGAAATTAGTACCGTATTTTAGGACCATAAGACACCCTGCCGCCCACCCCCAAAAAAGGGGGCATAGTCTAAATGCTGTACAGCAAGACTGTTGTAACAGGATATTTTACAACAGACACAGCTGGCCGAAGACCTCCACCGTTGCCGCTACAGCTGTTCCGGTGTAGTTCAACTTCAGGAGAGAGGAAAAGAAAACATTTTCGGCAGGCCATTGCCACAGGTAGCCACTGTAAAAGGCTCCCTGCACTGCCGAACAGGGAGATGTTTATTACAGTGTCGAAGCAGGTATAAACCAACCCTGCACTGTGGCCTGTCTATGACCTTTTGGCCTAAAGGCGGCTGTTTTTCCTTGACAGGCTTTACTGCTTCAGCAGACAGTGCTTTGAGATGCACTGGCCTCTATTTACCCAGAACTATCTGGCAATTAAAATGGCAATGCTGGACTTATAGAAATGTCCAGTATTCCTAGATAACAGTTTTATGCCTCCTTCCTCTTATGACATTTTCAGAGTCCAGCTAACCAGGGGTTAGATAAAAAATTACCTCACCAGGAAGAGACTCCAACAAAACTTGATAACGCTCCTTTGCAAAGAAATGAAACCTTAACGAAGTCTTCTTCTCCGTTGGAATTCACTCCTCCTGACAGAGACCTTAATTTATAGCCTCCCTCTACCTGGTCTTGTATGCTGGATTCTAAGAATTCCCCTCTAAGGTTTGAGGAGAATAAAAGTACGCCACTACATTTCATCAAATATAGCAGCTTTTTATTGGTATAAAAATGAGATAAAATAGCATACGGATAAAGGCAGTTCAAATACAAAGATAAAACATAAAAGAAATAGAAATGGCTAAGCTAGCTAAGTAGATAAAAAGTTGGGCATTTTACGCCCCCATTAATATTAGACTTGATGTCTAACATTTATGGCATATTGAAAAAGGAAATGGGCAGAGGGACCCCAGGCCGTGGGGTGTCTGCTGCTGAGGTGCTAAAACTCTCAGTTTATATATGTTTTCCCCACTCACACCTCCCCTCTCAAGTATGTGAAAATTCCCCAAATATGACGTGAGGAGACAGATGGCTGGACACCTGGACATTCAGCTGCGTGTTATGCACCTGAATCTTACGTGAGATGGTTATCTTAGATTCCATCTTGGTATCTTCATGTGATAGATCAAGCTGTCAGATTCCCAGACTAAGTGTCCTTGGAACTTGCTTCCATGAGAATGTGGGAGCGTGGGGCACTAACTAACACCTGGGTATGCAGCAATCTATGTGATTGGCATTACATTTTAAGCACTAATTGGCTAAACATTCCTCTACTTCACACAGAGTAAATTAAAATTAATGGCATCCTTTGAATTCCCATTACAGCCACAAGAGGGCACAAATCGCAATTTCCCATTTAAATGCATTGGAAATCAATTTCTTATATTCTAAAGCTTTTCTGTTTGTATGTTTCCAATGCATTTAAGTGGGAAACCAAACCTGTGCATAAAAAGAAAGGGCTTCATTTACCTTTCTTGTCCCTGCTCCATGTGTCCCTGCTCCTTTGTCCCTGATGCACGTGGTCAAAATGGAGAGGGACGCCATGCTTCCTGGTTGCAGGGAGAGCAAGAGGCTAGCCTAGAGCATTGCCTCCTGCCTCAGTGCAATTGGCCTGCCCGCCCACTTCTTCTGCAACGCCACCACTGATTGGTGGTAAAAGTATAATATTTGGTTCAAAAAAAATTCCCTTGTTTTCCTGCCCTAAAAACTGGGTGAGTCTTATGGTCAGGTGCGTCTTATGGTCCATAAAATATGGCCTATATCTTTTTTTCTGGAATCTTCATTTTTTATGAAGTTTTTTTCCTCACTGATATGGCTGGACTCTAGCATCTTTCACAGCCTTGCCAGTCTGGTCTGAAAGTAATTGAGAGTCCGGCATCTGGGAGGCTGCAGGTTGCCCGTTTCTGTAAATAAAACTGGATGGTTGCCAATATATTAAGGAGCCAATAAATTGATTGGCAACTCCTGTATGATGTTGTATAGGTGAATCTCTTGATGAGGTAGTGAATGCCAAGTCTGAACAGCAGAATTTAGTAGATGTCGGTTTTAATTCTAGTTTTTGACTGCCTTCTTCTGGCTTGCAATGTGAAGAACAAACCTTGGGTACATTTGATTCCATTAAGCCTCTGATTTTAACCATAATGTTTGACTAATATTTAATATTTGAGTGTGCCTTTTGGTTGTTTTTGTCTCTTTTTTTGTATATGACTTCAGGATATCATAGAGAGTGCAGTTTAAATCTTTCTCATTTAAAAATTTCAGAAATGTGTCGTGCACCAGAAGGGACTTTAATGAGAGTTGGCTAATTTAAAATGCCTCAATTTAAAAATGTGCACCCGATGTATTTCCATTCTCCTTCGTATAGTTTGTGAATCCACACTCATGGGGTTATGCGCCTGCGCAGAACGGCCGATCGGAGGCTTGAAAAGCTATTGGTCAAAAAGTTTTGACGGTAAGACCGCCCACCGTACCGCCCACCCTGAGGCGCCCGCGTGCCATTTTACCTCAGTTCTCTTCTTTTCGCCGCAGCAGCAGGACGATCGTTGAGAGCTTCCTCAATTTTTTCGCCCTTCTGAGGGAAAGTCTTTTGGCAAATTTCAACAATTTTTCTCGGTGATCTTGTCCTTCGGGCAGGATCGCCACCCCGGTGCTGTTTCTTCCTTCTGGTGGACTAAGTTACCTACTCGTTTCGGTCACCGTTTCCCCCCTCAAGGGGGTGGCGGCTGGCCAGCCCTTCGGGGTAACCGCGTTCCAGAAACTTCCGTTGGAAGAATTTTTTCTTTGATGGCCGCGGCCTTCAAACAGTGCTCGGCTTGCCTGAAAAAGTTTCCGGCTTCCGATGGGCATAGCCTCTGCCTTTTCTGCCTCGGAGAGTCTCATCAGAGCCAGTCTTGCCCCCACTGCAAGAAATTCACCCGTCTGGCCGTGCAAAACCGGAGCTACCGGCTCAAAGCGCACCTGATGGAACTCTCTCTGGCTCCCGTTGCGGCCGCTTCTACCTCGGCTAGCGTCTCTCAGCCTCCGCCGCCTTCGACCTCTTCTTCCGCCACCATCAAGAAGAAGAAGAAGAGGGACAAGAACGGAGACAAGAAAAAGAAGCGCATGTCGGAGAAGAGGCGATCGCTCCCGCCTACTCCGCACACCCCTGTGTCTCCGGGACCTTCACCACCATACTCGGTCGCGAGATGTCCGTCTCCTGGGTCCTCCATCTGGGGAGGACGGTCCTCCTCGGGTTCGCCTGAAAAAGGATGCAGGGCTGGGGCTCCAGCTCACCCACTTCAGGTACTCCCGTCACCGCCTCGTGGGAGGGCCCGCTCGCCCATGAGGCAGGCCTCCGTCTCCCCAAGGCCCAGGACTCTGACGCTCGACGACGCGGCGATCACCATGCCGGCAACCATTTCGCCGCCGATTTTACCGGCCACCGTTTCGTCGCCGACCCAGCCAGCCACCGTTTCGTCGGCCACCGTTTCGTCGCTCCCGACGGTGGGGGACCCATCCCACAGGGAGTTCCTGAAGGAGATGTTTGAGGTCATGGCTCAGACTTTTGCCAACCGGTTTAAGACCTCCATGCCTGCAGCCTCTGCGGCTCCGGTACCGACCACCGCAAGCCCCAGGGATGCTGGCCCTGCTGTGGCCCCACCGACCTCCCGAGGGTCGAGTGTCCGCTCCGCTGGCCCACCCACATCGTCGCGGGTTGGTCCAGACGTTGAAGCGGTGGACTCCCATCCCGTCGGCCTGCCCAGGCCGTACTGGCGCGGTCCCGACGTGGATGTAAGAGTTCCTCCCTCGTCCTCCGATGACTCCAGCGCCTCTTCGGAGGAGGACGAGGGAGACGTCGACGGCGAGCGGACACCGGACCAGGCCATCGGCGCGGTTGATCCACCGCGTGGTGAGGATCAACGCCCGCTCATGGCCATGCTGACGCGCCTGGGGACCGCGTTGAACCTGAAGGTGGACCAGCCGCCACTGGAAGGTGAGGACCAAATGACCGCAAAACTGGACAGGCGTGCGGTACGGCCGGTCCATATCACCATGCTTCCGTCCATGCTGACGTCGGCGAAGGCAACATGGAGGAAGCCGGTGTCGGCGCACTCCGTTTCGTCCAGGCTCGACGGCATGTATAGAGTCCTGGACGAGAACGTCGAGTTCCTGCAGGCACATCCCCTGCCGAATTCCCTGGTGGTCAAGGCCTTCCAACACAGGACGGCCACCAGTGGGTTCCCGGTTCCGTCGACCCCGGAGGGGAAGAAGCTGGACGCGGTGGGCCGCAAATTCTACGCCACCGGTTCCCTCTTCCTCCGCGCCGCCAACTACTCGGCTGCCATGGGCCTGTACCAGTCTCACCTCTGGGAGCGGGTGAAGGCCGAAACGGCGACGTTACCTGCCAACGCCCAGAAACGGATCGATGCGCTGGCATCCGAGGGCGATTTTCTGGCGGAGCAACAGATGCGAACCGCCAGGCATATAAATGACTATGCGGCGAAGGACATGTCGTCTGCGATCCTGCTCCACCGCCACGCCTGGCTTAGGGGCACCTCCCTCGATGACGCTATGAAGAAGCTCATTGAGGAGTTTCCCTTCGACGGGCAAGGCCTTTTTGGACAAGACACGGACAAGGTCCTCAATGAAATGCGGCAGACCAACTCCACCGCCAATTTTCTGGGGCTCACCACGCCGGCTCCGCCTGCCAGGCCGAGGTTCCAGCCCTTCACGCGGCGCTACCAGGGGAACCCGCAGCAACAGGGTGGCCCCGTAGAGCAGCCCAGGTCTGGCTCTTACAAACAACGACGCCAGCACAAGCCGCGCTACCAACCCTACGGACACGGCAAGCGTTCGGACGCTAAGTCCAAGTCGCGCGTTTGAAGCTGCGACGGCCGAGTCTCTCACGCTCCATCTCCCGTACCTCCCCCTCCGGAACTTCCTTCAGGTATGGTCGGGCATCACGGACGACCGGTGGGTCTTAAGGATCTTGTCCTCTGGCTACGCCATCGAGTTCGTGCAGGCGCCTCGGGTAGGAAGACATCGTTTCACCACCTCGTCCCCCCATTTGGAGGAAGAAATATCAACTCTTCTGTCCAAGGGAGCCATCGAGCGGGTGGCCCCGCCCGATTGGGACAACGGCTTCTACTCGAGGTACTTCGTGGTCCAGAAGAAGGACGGAGGACTTCGCCCGATCCTGGACCTGCGCCGCCTCAACAAATGCATCCACACCAGGAAGTTCCGGATGGTGACCCTGCAGACCGTCCTTCCCCTCATCAACAAAGGGGACTGGTTCACAGTCATAGACCTCAAGGACGCTTACTTCCATGTCTCCATCCTCGAGGAGCACCGGAGGTTCCTTCGATTCCGCATCGGCGATTCGGTTTACCAGTACCGATGTCTACCGTTCGGTCTGGCCACGGCACCGCGAGTCTTCACCAAATGCATGGCTCCGGTGGCCGCCTTCCTTCGCCAGCGGGGAATCAGGGTCTTCCCATACATCGACGACTGGTTGATCGTATCCCCCACCAGCTCGTCGGCCATTCGGGACACGCAGTTCACGGTCCACCTCATGGAGAGTCTCGGCCTCAGGATCAACTTCACCAAATCGAAGCTGATCCCCTCTCAACGCGTCGAGTACATCGGAGCGGTACTCGACTCGCTTGCCACCAGAGCCTTTGCACCCCAGAAGCGCCTGCAGGACATCGCGCAGGGAGTGAACGACCTACGCACCAAACCGTGCATCCGGGCGAAAAAGGCTCAAAGACTGCTAGGCCTTATGGCCTCAACGACAGCTGTGGTCCCTCACGCCAAGTTAAAGTTCCGGTCCCTACAGTCGTGGCTTCTGCACGAATTCGATGCGCTCCGGGAGAGTCAGTCCAAACGGCTAACTCCGTCCCCGGAGCTGAGAGACCAGCTGGTGTGGTGGACGACACCACTCAACGTGGCAACGGGGAAGAGTTTTTACCCCCCGCAACCCTCGCTGCAAATATTGACCGACGCAAGCAACCTCGGCTGGGGGGCTGCCTGCGGGACTCTCACGGTCAACAACCCTTGGTCGCCTCAGGAGATGGTGCACCATATCAACTACTTGGAGCTGCTGGCCATTTGGAAGGCCCTCCGTTCCTTCGCGACCTTGCTCGTGGGCAAGGCGTTCCAAGTGGCCTCGGACAACACCACGGCTGTGGCATACCTGAACAAGCAGGGAGGAACACGATCCACCACCCTTCTTTACCTCGCTGTGCAACTCTGGGAGTGGTGCCTGGAGAGGCACATTTTCCCGATTGGAGTGCACATTCAGGGCAAGCTGAATGTCCTGGCCGACCATCTCAGCCGCCTCACCTCGACGACCCACGAATGGGAACTGAACGACGAGGTGTTCCAGTCGCTCTGCGAGGCCTGGGGGACTCCGAACATCGACCTCTTCGCATCGGAGTCCAACACGAAATGCCACAGGTACTGCTCCAGGGCGGGCATCGGTGCCAACTCCGAGGGCGATGCCTTCATGAAACGGTGGGATCAGGACTATTTCTACGCTTTTCCTCCGTTTCCCCTGGTCCAGAAGGTCCTCACCAGAATGCTCCAGCACAGGACCAGAGCCATCCTAGTGGCCCCAGCATGGCCTCGCCAACCATGGCTTCCGCTACTGTTGCGCATGTCATCTCAGTATCGCACGCTACCGGAGTCACCAACGCTCCTCCAGATGGAGCAGGGCCAGCTCCACCACTCGGACCTGCCCAGCCTCCACCTCACCGCATGGAGGATAACCCCAGACTGTCCAGGATCCTGGAACTAGCCAGGCGCCCGTCCACAAGGAAGTCCTACACTTCCAAATACAGACGCTTTTGTGCTTTCCTGGCATCTCAGCAGACCCCCCTCTCGCAGGTGGAACTGCAGGACGTCTTGACCTACCTCCTCCATCTGGCGGAGTCTGGCCTCAGCATCGCCTCCATCCGAGTACACCTCGCAGCGGTGGTGGCTCACTCTCCAGCTGGCTCGCCCGCTTCTGGCGCTTTCCGCGACCAAACGGTGAAACGCTTCCTCAAGGGATTACGGAACGCCTTTCCGCCGGTCAGGACTCCGACGGCCCAATGGTCACGCTCTACCGTCCTTAACGCGCTCACCAGGACTCCTTTCGAGCCCATGGCTACCGCGGATGCTCGTCTCCTCACATGGAAGGCGGCCTTTCTGGTGGCCATCACGTCTGCTCGACGAGCTGGTGAACTGGTCGCCCTGCGGGCGGGCGCACCCTTTCTCCAGTTCTTCAATGACCGTGTGGTGCTCCAACCGGACATCACCTTCCTCCCCAAGGTGGTCTCCCAGTTTCATATGGCACAGACTATCTCCTTGCCAACATTCTTCCAGAATCCCGCTAACGCCCAAGAAAGGACTTGGCACACGCTGGATGTCAAACGGGCTTTATTGTTTTACACCAGCAGGACAAGGGAGTTCAGGAAGTCGCAACGCCTTTTCGTGGCATATGGGGGCAAGTCCAAGGGTGAACCCATCTCAGCGCAGCAGTTCTCCAAATGGATCACCTCTACCATCTACTTGGCCTACGAGTCGGCATCGCTGCCCCCTCCACCGCATGTCAAGGCGCACTCTACCAGAGCGGTTGCAACATCCACGGCCTTTCTGGAAGGCACACCGCTTGAGGACATCTGTAAGGCTGCCACCTGGTCCAGACCTACATTTGTCCAGCACTACAGGGTGGATACCAGAGCCACTGCGGACGCCAGGCTTGGCCGTGTCGTCCTCACTCGGGGGCTCCGGGCCCATCGCCCTTGACAGTTCACCCTGCCTGACCGTCATCATCTTCATCGTGGGATCATCTCATCCGACTGCCCACCGACCAAGTAAGTGTGAACTTGCTAATCTCCCATGAGTGTGGATTCATAAACTATACGAAGGAGAAAGTTCGGTTTCACTTACCAGTGATAACTTTCGTTCTTCGAGTATATAGTTTGTGAATACACACTACCCACCCTGCCTCCCCTCTTGAGCTGCACGGATGAGATCAATTGGTTTATCCTGTGCTTGGCTTAAGTATGGAACTGAGGTAAAATGGCGCACGGGCGCCTCAGGGTGGGCGGTACGGTGGGCGGTCTTACCGCCAAAACTTTTTGACCAATAGCTTTTCAAGCCTCCGATCGGCCGTTCTGCGCAGGCGCATAACCCCATGAGTGTGTATTCACAAACTATATACTCGAAGAACGAAAGTTATCACTGGTAAGTGAAACTGAACTTTACTGCATATTCCTGTACTCCAAGCACTTCATATTCTACTACTTAGAATAATTTAGCAAAGCAGATTAAAAGATTGAAAGTAACTTGTTCTCCTTTTCAAAAATAATGGTGCAGCTAAGAAAATCCAGCTGCGTAGCAAATTTGGTTTTATATTTGTTTTAAATTCTAATCACACATTGGGCTAGATCCAGTAGTGGATCTCTCCTAGCTGAAAAGAATCTAGTGGAATTGGATGGGTAATGCCCTATCCTCAATGTGTTTCCTTGTAGAAAATCTTTGGAGGTGGTTTTTGGGCAGTAGAATACTGGATAAAAGACTTTTTATTTTTCTAGATATTTCAAGGCAACATTGGCTATTATCAAGAAGTGAGGAATAATTTCATTCCACCCATTATTGCTCGTTTTATTAGAATAAATCCTTTGAAGTGGCACCAAAAAGTTGCAATGAAAGTTGAGCTGCTAGGATGTCAGTTTAATATTGGTAAGTAGTATCTAGTTTGGCAAATTTTTTTACTAGAGCAGTTTAGCACATGAAGCAGTTTGAATCCTTTTTTAATTATAGTCACTTCGGTAATTAGCATGTATAATAATAGATTCGTTCAATTTTTAGTTGTTGGTTGTCCAGTCCTTGACATTCTGTGTCAATATCTGATCTTGCTATCTGAATTATACTTCCGCATTATAAATTTGACATAGTTTGTAACAGTTTTCTTCTGTAGTGATCCATGTATTCATTGCCTTTCAATCACTGGAGCAGCAAGACTTGGCAATTATTTTATGATAGGCAAGCAGCCAAGACGCTGACTGGGTGGCGGAAGGTCAGCAGTTCGATTCCCGAGTACTGCAGGACAGAATGAGCTCCTGTCTTTGTCCCAGCTCCTGCCAACCTAGCAGTTCGAAAGCAAGAAATTGCAAGTAGTTAAATAGAGACCACTTCTTTTGGAAGTTAAACAGCATTCCGTGCACTCTGGTATCTAGTAATACCTGCCACATGACTATGGAAATGTCTGCAGAAACAGACAGCGCTGGCTCTTCGGCTTTGAAACAGAGATGAGCACTGAACCCTAGAGTCAGATATGACTGGCTTTCGAGCAAAGGAAACCTTTATTTAGATGTAACACTAGGTCTAATTTTTATTTGAATGCACTAGTGTCTCTGTGTTGAACTCATTAATGGCATAACCTCCAGATTTTGATCTTCTTTAAAGTTCGAGCTCCAAGACCGACAGCACCTCCACCACCAAGGACCAGCAGTGATTTTCCTTTACTGACTGATAAAACAACCTTCACTCCAAAGATCAAAAATACTACAGTAACCCCTAGTGTAACCAAAGGTAGGGTGTGACATAGAGCATAGTGCTCTTTTTTTGCTAATAACAGTGTTAACTCTTGTTGCCTTCTCAGTATATTATATACTTACCAGTCTGTAGGTTTAACATCTATAAAATTATATAGTAGGGGAGATACTTGGTATATATAATTTTGTATAATTAATCATGCCAATATTGAGTTGAGAATTATTGGCCAAAATCTTATTACTCACGTATGTTGGTATAAGTTAAATTGCTTGTAGTTAAGGTTTGTATTCATTGTTGTACACCAATAATACAGTGACTTAGCCTGCAGTGGAAATACAAATCTTGATTTCTTGTTTACGTTTATGTATGATATCATATATAAATAATAGAATTCTGGCAATTAAGCAATCTCGTAAACAGTTGCTAAAGCAGAAGAAATGTCAAATGTTTTAGTGCTAATATTTATACCCATTTAACTGGTTTAAATTCCTCATATCTTTCAGATTAGTTATGTTGTAGTGATTTCTGAATTCTTTAGGTTTTTCAAATTAGCTTTTAGTGTGCCTACAAAATTAAAACACTCCATTTATTTAATGGGTTTCAGATGTGGCATTGGTAGCTGTCTTGGTTCCGGTTTTGGTCATGGTCTTTACTACGTTGAGCTTGATCTTAGTTTGCGCCTGGCATTGGAGAAACAGGTACAGTATATGAATCATTAGCTGCTTTTTATTCCCAGGGGTAGCGACTGGAAACAGATACCATTTCAGAGGATTTTAGAACTGCAGCTCTCATCAGCTTTATAGCCCCATCCCTGGTCAAGAGTGAAGATATAATCCTACAGAGACATGTGAACAAGTAAATGATCCATCCAAAATCTTCAACCTGTGCATTTTGCCTTGAGTTCCCACAACTGGGAGAAAGGTGGCATAAAGTTACTATTGATCAGTAATAAAGAGGAAGAATGCTTTAAACCAGTGGTTCCCAATGTGGGGCCCATGCCCCACAGTGAGACTTCAATTTCCAGAAACCTAAGTCAGTACATTGGCTGATCAGTGCTTTGGGGAATTGACGTAGGCATCTGAGAATTTAAGTCCAAAAGCCAAAGGTTGGGAAACACTGCTTTAGATGGATAGCTTTTGTTATTAAATCATGTTGATGTGTGTTCTATTAATGCAGCGTATTATCCTGAGCCACTTTGGGGGTGTTTAAATTTTGGGAAGGCTGCACAGGTGTTAATCTGAATTTTATAGAAGCAGCAAATCTAACAGTTTCTTTGAATCTGAGGTGTATGATGTTTCTTAAATGGTAGACTATGCGGCCATTTATATTTCTTAAAAGTAAAATTAAGAATTATGTTTTTTACTTGCTAATTGGGAAACAAAGCAGCAAATGGTAACATCCTTAGATATTTGAGTTCTCTTTTTCCTTAGTAAAAACTCTGTAACAAAAAATCTTTTCATTTGCTCTTAATAATTAGAACTCAACTGTTACTTCAAATTATTGTTGCCGTTGATACTAATTATGGGTGTGTTATAAATTTCATTATCTTTTTCAGAAAGAGAAAATCTGAAGGAACCTATGATATACCTTATTGGGATCATGCAGGTAATAATAACAGAACCGCTAGATATGATCATTACTCTTGAGATTACAGTCCTCTGGTTTACCTCTAGGTAAAGGTCACCCTTGCTCAAAAGCCAGTCGTATCCAACTCTAGGGTTCAGTGCTCATCTCCTACTTGCAATTTCTTGCTTTTGAACTGCTAGGTTGGCAGGAGCTGAGGCAAAGATGGGAGCTCACTAGGTCAACGCTTGGGTGTTGAACTGCTGACCTGCCAAACATCAAGTTCAGTGTCTTAACCTCTAAGCCACTGCAGTCCCTGATTTACTTTTGCCAGCAGTTAAACCTGGACAAGCACCTGCTTGTTTGACATCTCAAATCATTTGGGGTGCCTGAGAGTTCAAGTAAATATTATATCTGATGGTCAGATTAAAGCACTCCTCATGTCTGGCTCTCCTCTCCAGATCACCTCCCTTCTTAAGGGAAGTAGAAGAAGTCATATACCTTAAAAGAAGCTGCACAATAATGTTAGTTGCAACTAAGGGTCATGAGACTTGTGAGTCCCACAATCCTAGGGTTGCCATAATTCTCTCCCACAAATCTGGGACAGAAGCACAGTATTCTGCAGGCACCATCCATGCATCTTTCCACCCATCCACCTACCAACCCCTGCCATGTGTCTCAACCACAATCCCTACATGGATTAATTTTCTTAGGGTGGGTGGGAGTGAAATAAGGTCAGCCTCTCCCTGAGCCCTCCTCCGAAGCATCAGTTTGTCCCCCTCTGTCAAGCATGTGCTCACCATTGCCGGTGCCAAGGCAGGAAGGTCTCCGTGGCATGGGGAATAACAGGTGGCTTTATGCCATTGGAGACAGATTCCCCTGAGGCTGATCCCATCCACCCAACCACCCTTCCTGTCCACTTCATGCCAAAAACAAACGCCTGGCCAAGAGAGCAAGTCAAGTGCACGTGCAGTGATCCCATCATAGGAAGGAAACGAGGGAGGGGATATCAGAGAGTAAACATAACAAAAAGACAACTCCCCCTTTTGGCACCTTAAAGACTAACTGCTGTATTCTAATGTGAGCGTTTGTGGCTTTTGAGCAAGGGCAACCTTGACCTTAGCTGCTAAAAAACCGGGACTTTGGCATGATTTTTACTGAACTGACCAGGACAATTGTCTTCACATTGAATCTAGGACAGTCACAGTTTTCCAGGATGTGTAGCAACCCTACACAATCCCTAGTTGCAAATGATTGTAAAGACAGAATGTGAGTTCTGGATGGGCAAGCTAAGGCTGTCACTTTTCATGATTCTACTCTGTTTCAGCAGGGTTAACTAGAACTGAACATTTTAACATTACTCTGCAATATTTTCTCTAATCAGTTGAGATTATATAATACAGGGGTGCCCAAACTATGGCCTGGGGGCCAGATCTGCCACCGATGCCAATTCATCCAGCCCATGAAGTCCTCGTTGCTCCCCGAAGCGACCTGGTTGCGTTTTACTTCTGCTTCCGGGAGTGACAAGGGCTTAGCAAGCCAGATGAATTGGCATCAGGGGCTGGATCTGGCCCCCAGGCCATAGTGACCGGCCCCCTGAACCATGCGACCAAACCGCGGCCTGAAAAGTTTGGGCACTCCTGATGTAATAGGACATTTATGGTCATTGTGTAGTGGGATATCTCTGGATGGGTGTCATTTCAATATAACACCATTGGCACTCAAAGGCTTTTTGTATATTTAGTCCTCAACCAATCACAAGGGCTGACCAGGTCTGGGCTTTTGTCATGTCATGCCCTTTGTGATGTCTTGCCCAGACCTGGTCAGCCCTTGGGAGTGGTCGGCCAATGTGACATCACAGGGCCCTGCCCCTTGGCCAGGCAGGCCAGTTGGCAGGGCAGGGCAGGGCAGGAGTCCAGTGGACAGAAGTCAGCCCAGGAGAGAGAGCACCCGAGCAATGCAACCCCGGGAGGTAGGACAGCGCCCTCCCAAACCCCACCCAGGTGAAACTGGGCACCCCTGCTATTTGTATATATAGCAGGATGCTGGCTAGTTTGATCTGTGGTTTATTAATAAACATGGATTACAAAACATTGGTTATTAGGACAAACTGTAGTCTAAACAGAGGGCCTGAGTTCACATATAATGGGGAGCACTAACTAGTTCAACAGCAAGTATTTCTCATCTCTTGAAGGCCATAGTGGAGGGGAAAAAAGGGAGAAAACACAATCCCAAATTTCTCTTAATTAATGTCTTGCTCAACAGCATACCTTACTAAAGACTTCTTCAAGGTGGTTCCTACTAGCTGCTACAGAGTAGAACTCCCATTTTCCTAGCTATCATGGTTATTGGATATGCTGGCTAGAAACAAAAGAATTGTAGTCCAACATGTCTGAAAAGCACCAGGTTGGATAAACTGGGTTTAGAATTGTAGGTGACGACTAATTATAACAAGACATCAATAGGTCATGGGATCTTCCAAGCCAAAGAAATGTGCATCATATTATTCTTACTTGTAATATATGTTTCAGAATTCCCTCTTTTCTTCCAAATCATTATGCAGGATGGTGGAAGGGAATGAAGCAGTTTCTTCCTGCTAAGTCTTCAGAACACGAAGAAACGCCTGTCCGTTACAGTAGCAGTGAAGTTAATTGTCTTAGATCAAGAGAAATGACAACTGTATTACAAACTCAGTCTGCAGGTATTTGTGTGCTTCAACTGACCCTAGTTGAGAGGGTGATTACGTTTGCCATTTGCCTCACAATTTGCATTGAGTAGGTCACAGAGACATTCAGTCCACGTGGGGAAGCCAACTGTGGAATTGTCTTTTTAAAGTGGGGGATTGTCTTTTTTTTTTGTTCAGCTAGCATGAGTGGTTCAGTTTGTTCTGACTGGGTTGACAAAATTTGTGTCCAATGTGATCAGCTGAGTGCCCCTTGTTTCCAAACTGGTTCTTTAACAACAACAAAAACAAAGGCTTCAAATCAGGCACAGGAACACAATATTGCTAGGGCACTTAGGAGAAGAATAAAGAGGAAGAGGTGGAAATTGCCGATTAATTACTTGTTAACATCTTTTCCCTACTAAGCAGTCATACCATAAGTATGTAAGTGTTCATTTCAAATTGACAGATTGGGCTCTGCAAAGGAACTAGAGACCATCATGCTTTCCTGTAACTCTCCCTTATGTACTTGATTTTGGTTAAAATTTGTTAGATATAGATTATCAAACTAGGCATATTTGATCAGGATTGATGTTGGGCTAGCCCAATACTACAGTTCTTCTTCATGGTCTCTGTGAATCTACACTGATGGGAAACTCAGTCTCGGAGTCTTCCTGAACTAATTTGCAAAGGAAAGCTATAGTTCTCTCACAGAATAGTGTAATTTTGGATTAATGAAAATGCTATCCACTATAATTTGGGATTACAAATGTGCAGTTTGCTTATCCAGCTCCAGGATTATCATTTTAGGATAGGGATTCTGTGGGCCAGGTGTGGGCCATGGCACCATTTCATGTGGCTCCTCACCACCTCCACCACACCCAGAAGTGCCATGTGGTGGAGGAAGGGCAAAATGGCCATCCGGCCCTCGAAGCTGTCTGAGGGTGCATAACATGGCCCCCATCTTAAAAAGGTGGAGAACTCCTGATTAAATACATGGTGACCACATAAATACTAAGATACAGCCATTGTATGTACTCCTGAGAATGTGTCATGTGTTATAAATGAGAAAAATAATCTTGATACTGGTCTCTTTGAATGCAGAATATGCACAGCCACTTGTGGGAGGAATTGTCGGCACACTTCACCAGAGGTCAACCTTTAAACCAGAAGAAGGGAATGAAACAAGCTACGCTGATATGGATCCCTACAACTCTCCTGAACAAGAGATTTACCATGCCTATGCCGAGCCGCTACCAATCAGTGGGCCAGAATATGCAACTCCAATAGTGATGGATATATCAGGTCACCCTGCAGCCCCTGCAGGTATTTCTTCTGTGTCTACTTTCAAGGCTTCAGAGAATCTTGCTCCTCCCATAGTGGGAGCTTACAATAAACTTGTTTCTAGGGCAGATAGCTCACCACCAACATGTGTCCTCTATGATACCCCTAAGGGAATGCCAGGAATCAGTTCCTCTGATGACTTGGTATACCAGGTGCCGCAGAGTGTGCCACATTCCACAGGAGGCAAAGAAGAAGACGAAGTCAGTTAAAGTGACTTTTAAATTAACTCCTCGGGAAGTGATGTCAGACTTTTGTGTTTGAGAAAAAAACATGAGACTTTAGGCCAGGAGTGCCCAATCTACGGTCTGGAGCCCGGATCTTGCCCCTGGGCTGAAGTTTGGGCACCGCTGGTTTAAGCAGAGAAAATGGCAGCTTAAAATCTATCACATCCTGTTGCAAAACAGATTGCATGGCATGTTTTACTTCCACTTCCGGTGGGAGGAACCACGTGACCGGCCCGCTGAACCACCTGACTGGCCCATGGCCTGAAAACCTTTAGGCCTAGAAAAATGAGTCAGTTGCCCCCTTGGCGGGTCTATTCACAACTACTGCTTTCCTGTTCATAAAATGATGGGTTACCCTTTCGCTACTGATGTGCACTGCATTCCACGCTAGACAGGTTTGAGAAATGTAAAGATGCTTTAGCACCGAGTGTTGATGTCTGCGTCACTAGAGACGTAAATATGTTCAGAACTCAGCAAATATGGCCTAAGTGTGAAGAGCAAGGATGGTACTATTCCTGACAAAGAAAAAGTCTTGGAAGGCATTGATGCCTGCACGCTAGAATTTCAAAATTATGAACTAAATTCAGTTTGAATCCCAACTAAAATACCTACCTATTCAAATGTTAGTCCACACTAATCTAAGTCCCTTGATTTCAATAGTTCTGCTACAGTTGGGACAAACAGATTTAGCTTACAATTTTAAAGGATGGGCCATCTGATTGGAACACGATAGTACCTAAAATCTCTGACAACTGTTATTTTGCTACAGTATATATCAACAGTTGCTCTGTTCTCTGTGTTTGAGTGGGAATCTTCTGAATGCAGTTCTTTTTATTCTTTGAAACTCTGGGGCACTGTGCTGTCTTTTCCATTTAGCCTGAAGAAATCTCAGCTAGGATTATATTTCCCATTTGTTGCTAAAGTCATACTTGTCAAATTTGCCAGTTTCCCAGTTTGGTTTACCCACACATTTCAGTGGCCTGTTGCCTGTATATTCTTATATGAGGAGAAATCATTTTAAGTCTTGGCAGTAGATTGTCACTCAGCAATGAGGTGCTGATCAGGTCCATGCCCAGGAATGCAAGCAGCATCTTTCATTAATCAGTGGCAATTTGCCACCAAAACAGAATGCTATTATTCTTAAACAACCATAAATCAACAATAGGATTCTAGTGAGTTTGTGGCAAAAGTTCTACATTATATGACAGCTGTAAAATATAATAAGGTATTAAGTGAATAATGAAGTACAGTATCATGGAAATGCTAAGAATTACTTCGTGGCTAAACCGGACCTTATCTCTTAGATACAGATGTTGCTATATCAGCTAAAAATGTAATTATGTCCTCTTATCTTAGCAAAATTCTCTTGTGTAGTTATTCTGGTATAAACCAAATGGTGTAATTTTTAGAAGTGAATTGCATGGTTAAGAAATTACCATAGACATTATCCATTGCTTGATTAGTCAAATCAGCAAGTTTAAAATGCATCGCTTCTGGATCAGAAGGATTGGGTGGCTCTACATCACTACCCGGGGATACCTGAGTATACTCACAAAGCTTCCGCTTTCAGGGAAGCTTCTTCTATGGATTACAACAATGCTAAATGCAACTGAGCTCTGTTTGTTTCTCAGGCAGATAACTTTGATCCGTTTGTAATGTTCTTGTGCCTTCATTCCAACCACTTCCCAGGTCTCACTCCAGAAACACATGCCCAATAATAAGATTATATTTTGCACTTTGAAGAAAATCCTTCTAGTGAATATATGATAAAAGCTGGGAGAAATTTGATCTTGACTTTTGGGGAATTGACTTAGGCTTTTGGGAACTGGAGTCCAAAACCAAAGGTTGGGAAACACTGATATTAACGAAAGGACACTGTATGCAAATATAACTCCAAACCAAATAGCGTACCAGCTGCTCCTAGCAAGGAAGATCATAATAAAAATAAAACATCAAATGCATACTCAGAGCGAATACAGTGAAATTTCTACTGCTTTCATAGTAGAAGAACTAGAAGAAGCCACAAGAAGATAAAAGAATTGCAAAACAGCAGGACTCAGTGTGTCTGGATCAAAGAAAATTAAATAGCTTGGGCAAAACACAAAGGAGTGACTACTTCAGCATTTTAATATCTGCTGCACAAGCAAACAGATTCCAAAAATATGGCAGAAGACAAAAGTAATTACTATACTGAAAGTAGATAAAGAATGCCAAAGCTATGGTCCAATCTCCCTGTTATGCTACTTATACAAAGTGTTTCGCTAAATGCTATTAAATTGACTAGCCCCTAAAACTGAATCTCTTCTGATTCCAGAACAGGTAGGTTTTAGACCTTGCAAAAGCTGTAAGGTTCAAATCCTAACTCTAACCCAGCATATACTAGATGGTTTTGAAGCAACGTTTGTTGACTTTTGCAATGGCACATGACACTGTTCACCATTGAACAAAAATCTACTTACAGAAGATCATGTATAAATAAAAATGGTTGCCATTTTATTTCAAAAACTTTGTTGAACTTTTAAGGGAGGTAGTTACTGGGAAAATCAAAGGAACATTGGGATGTTACATATTCCCAATGTTACTATATGGAGCTGAAGCTTGGTCATTGACTAAAGAATCGGAAAAGAAAATCAAAGCTTTTGAAATGTGGCTCTACAGACAGCTGCTAAGGATATCATGGGTTGATCAAGCACCAGCAAGCCTCTGCATGCATGTTTTGGTTTTTTTTCTTTCATATATGTCCATAATTTTAAAATATACACCCTGATATGGATAAAGAAAGATTGAGTCACATGACAACAGATAATGTCTATGGTGATTTCATAACTTCAGATAATTCACCTACAGAAATTATGCCGTTTCCATTATGTCAGCATACCACCTATGCAGGGGAACTTTTGCCATTTTATAAAAAAAAAAAAATAGAAATGTGTTTGATTTTGTAAAGCCTAACTAAGCACATGAAGATAATCAGTATGCTATATATGCACATCTGAGTGTGCATCAGAGCTTCTGTACATCTTTATTTGCACAGCAGCTCCTGAATATGGTTTTAGAGATTTCTGTGCCTTAAGAAAAACACAGGTAAAACTTGGAAAATTAGAATATCGTGTAAATGTCTATTCATTTCACTTAAAAGGTGAAACAAATATATGAGATAGACTCACTACATGCAACGCGAGAGATGTCATGCCTTAATTCATTATAATTGTCATGATTATGGGGTACATGAGATTGGGGAGTTGGGATTTTCATAAGCTGTAAGCCATAAGCATCAATATTATAACAAAGTAAGGCTGGAACTATCCTGCTTTACATGTAATGAGTCTCTCACATATTTGTTTCACCTTTTAAGTTGCATTACTGAACTGAATGAACATTTGCACAATATTCTAATTTTCCGAGGTTCACCTATACATTGACTGCCTAGCCCTAGAGTCTTTAAAACATGAAGTCTGCTAGTCATTATATTAAAAGGTTGAAACAATCTTAGAATATTGACATTTGGTGTAAGGTGAGACACGTCAAGGTTGTTTGACTTCCAAATTCTGTAAATTCAAAATTCTCTGTTGCTTTTAGTTTAGGATTAAAGGCAGATCTCTTTCCAAATGCTAGTGAAATTATATTTTCCAAGATTTATATACTTGACCCAGTTAGTGAATTTATGCACAATAAAACTTTACTTAAGCATAGCTGTGTAACAACACAATCCAAGCTTTCCATGTTTTCCCTGTTTAAATGCATTTGAACTAAAAAGCACATTGGAAGAATACATTATTTTTATTGTGGTATGACATCATTGCAGTGATGACACAGAATAAATAGACATGATATCCCTCCAAATGAAATCGGCCAATTTAATGGACATAAAATATTTTATTAATGCGTAATTCAAAAGAACATAGTATATTTTTCTCATGATCTTCATTACTGAATGCACAATTTTTGAGTCTAGCCAGCTGGTAAAATTAATCCTGACAATCAGTGTTGTTAAATCAAAGTAGTGCACATTTGCCCAACACTCTGTTTTAGCAGCATGGTAATACTGGTTTGCTTGTATGCCCTTTTCCATTTATATATTGTGTGTGTTTTTAATTTATAAAAGTGATACATAACTTATTTCTATTTTGCAACTGCGGTACACTAAGCTAAGAGTATGGCCTAAGAAAACTTTCAGTATATATGTGTATATATAGGTTCTACTCTGTGGCCTTCGATATGTCTTGCTTTGTTTGATACAACTGATGTGGCCAAGTATCTGCTAGATCCGATTTACAAGGTTTGTATGAATACTAAAGTCATACTCCCATCAATTCATCCACAATATTAAGTTTGCTAGACTCAGTTACAACTAAGTCTACTCTTCACAAATTGACATCTTTAAAAATGAATGGTAGAAAGAGCATGCACTCATTAAAATTTGAAAAAGAAATCACAATATTATTTCTAAACAAAAAAGTGGATTTGCTGTGTTGTCAGAAACTGGTTTTGTTTTGGAAGAAAAATGCAAGAGGGCAATTCGGATTCAGGCTGTAGTACTCGATATGTCTTGCACAACTACTCGGGGTCACAGCCTGTAGACTCTTTCGTTTAAGACTGAAATAATTCACTTTGGTTTAACGGGGGAGATCAAAACAAATGCGAGTATATTACTTCATTCTGATCAGTTACAGTACTTTTATTTTTATTTATTTTCAATTTCTCCAGCATATGTTTACAAGACAGAATACCAGATAGTATGTTAAATCAATCAGATTACTGTAATGTTGAGCTATATAATTAATAGCAGAAGAAAACAGGAAAACAATCTTAGCTATTTTCAAATGTCTGCTGGAATACATGGGCCTAGATTTTATAAATGTTACAAGTTCTCCTCCTTAAAAGTGTCTGCTCAGATTGTGAACATGCAGTAGCTCTTCTTTCTTTCTTATGTTTAACTTGAAATCAGCTTTATCTTTGTGTGCCACACCAAAGGCTTGGATTTTGTAAATGTGAAGTTATGTAAAAAATTGATGCATACATGCAAGATACTACCAAAAAGCCACTGTAGGGCTGCCTTTCAGTCTTCTACTGAAGAACATACATGCCGAGTTCCTGGTTAAAAAGCAATGCATGTACACCACAGACGTCAGTGCACATAGATGTAAAAGCAAGTGAATCCTCAGCAGTAAGTTATCAAAATGAATCTGACCGCACATCAAGTGCTGGAACTGTGTTAAATGCACTGTGTGAGGAACTGAATGCATCAACACTAAAATCATTGGATGAAAGCAACCTTCTTGATTTACTGTCCCATATTTTAGAATTTAAATTATTGATTCTTGAATGTAAGACACACAGCACAGACAATTATCTTATGTATCTTTTGAGTTTTGGTCCAGTGTTGATATTGCCTTTGATACGTTGATGATACGTATAGAGGAGTCTGTGTTATAGTGCAGGCGAGATGGGTACAAATAATGTTGAGTGGTTATTTACCTAGAATGTACTTTTTACCTCAGCATGTTCTGTAGTTCACTTTGTATTTGTATATGTTGCTAGAATTTAGATCATTTGAATAACAATTTGTATGTATATGTCAAGATCTTTTAAATAAAATACACAATATGGAAGTCATGCTTATTTTTTTTAAATCATTTTTGCACAATGTACATCAGGTTGTATATTCCATCTGGGTTTTACGTACTGTTATTGAACAGTCCAGCTCATCTGTTATTCAGATAAGCTGTATTTTATCTTATATTACTTCACTTTATTGTTATTACGGTCTTTGACCAGCCTTTACAATAGAAAAAGGTTTCACACTTTGTTAACAATAGAAAAGGTTTCACACTTTGTTAACAATAGAAAAAAGCAATAAAACAGTACAGCATATCCTCTAGATAAATTTTTTATGTAATTGAATGGCTTGATAAAAAATATTTGCCTACCTGATGAGCGAGTGTATCAGGAATTCTCTTTACGGATATTCGAACCTCTGTATAAAGGCAGGTGTTTATTCTCAGTTAATGGCTATGGAGCACAAAATTATATATAGGGAAGTCATACAATTTTAAACAGTTTAGGTGCATGTTGACCAATGGGTGGCATTTGGCTTTTTCCACAAATGGAAACAGTAAACATAACCACACACACAATTTTTTTTTTTGGTAAAACTAACCTATAATTTTTTAATCACCTAACAGGCCAACTAGAAATCAGATCCGATATTGGCTTCTGAATGACTTAGTAGGAAGACACAACTTGGATTTTAATATAATGGTAAGCTTTTTCTTGATGGTGCGTTTCTGGTTATGCAGCTACTACAGCTAGCGGAAGGAGTCAAACAGGATTCCACAGTTTGTCTTTTTAAGCTAGAATAGCTAATGTATAGATATCCAGACAATTTTCTTATGGGACAGAACAAACCACTTACCTCACAAATACTCTAGACTAGGGGTCAGCAAACCTGTCTCCAGGTGTTCTTGGACTTCAATTATTTATTTTTTTATTTATTGGATTTATACCCCGCTCCACTCAAGCACAAGGCCGACTCAAAGCAGTTACAACAATCAATACACATACAATTACAATATCATAATAATACATCTAATCATAAACAAAATAAATAATCAAAAATCCACAATAATACAAAAGGCGCAACATCAAAATATAATTAATCAATAGTTACAAAATTTAGATAAAAGGTATAAAAGACAACAATCAAATATCAAAAGCAATGCAGAACAAAAGGGGCGGAGAGGCAGGGAGGCAGCGTCTGTGGAAGGTCCTTTATGGCCTGCAGGGGGCTGGAGCAGGTGTTTCTCATTCTCCCCAAGTTTGCCAAACTGGGAGGATGGCTCCAAGCCTCAGCGACCCAACTTTGAATCCTCCGAGCAGGCAGGCTCAAGGAGGTTGGGAGGCAGGGAGGCAGCGTCTGCGGAAGGTCCTTTATGCCCTGCAGGGGGGCTGGAGCAGGTGTTTCTCATTCCCCCCCCCCAGTTTGCCAAACTGGGAGGATGGCTCCAAGCCTCAGCGACCCACCTTCGAATCCTCCGAGCAGGCAGGCTCAAGGAGGTGGAGAGGCAGGGAGGCAACGTCTGCGGAAGGTTGTTTATGCCCTGCAGGGGGCTGGAGCAGGTGTTTCTCATTCCCCCACCAGTTTGGCAAACTGGGAGGATGGCTCCAAGCCTCAGCATCCCACCTTCGAATCCAGAAGCCCAATTCAGTACACCTAGAGTTGCCATAATTCTCTCCCATAAAACCAGGACAGGAGTATACTTGACAAAAACGGGTGGGTTGTCTACAAAATAGCCTTTTTAAAAAACAAACATAATATAATGACAGCTATAAAACACTTTCACATTAAATATATCAATACATAAATTAATTTATTTACAACAGTTAATTCTTGTTGTAAGATGATCTGTTGTACTTCTGAGAAGTTGTGTCGTGGTCAACTCTTAACGTCCTCAGTCCAGAAAACACACTGGTCACACTTATTGGGCAGTGGTGTGAGGTGAGGACATTAAGATTTGTCTCCAGCTATACTCCAACTCCAGTGTGTCAGGAAATAGTTTGTTTGATGGTGAGGGTTCGAATTTATTTTAATGGTGTGTTATAATACACAATCAGTAAGTTTTAAAAATCTGGGACTTTAACATGATTTTTATTGAACTGGCCAGGACACCTTTTCCAACCTTGAATCCGGGACAATCCCAGGTTTCCAGGACATATGGCAACCCTAAGTACACCTGCTGATCAGGGCTTCTGGGAATTGAAGTCCAAGAACATCTAGAGAGCCAAGTTTGCTGATCCCCGATCTAGACTGTTGCAAGCAGTGGCTCGCGTTGCTCTGTCCTATCTACTTCCAAGCAACCAACAGTCCTTGATAAATAATTTTGGCAGAGCACATCTACATTATTTTTGTGGGAATGAGTCCTAAATGAGACACTACCCTGGGTAGGAAAACAGTAAGTAAGTAAAGTAAAGGTTTCCCTTGCTCGAAAGCCAGTCGTATCCGACTCTAGGGTGCAGTGCTCATCTCTGTTTCTAAGCCGAAGAGCCAGCGCTGTCTGCTTCTGCAGACGTTTCCGTGGTCATGTGGCAGGCATGACTAGACACCGGAGCGCAAGGAACGCTGTTACCTTCCCACCGAAGTGGTCCCTATTTATCTACTTGCAATTTCTTGCTTTCGAACTGCTAGGTTGGCAGGAGCTAGGATGAAGACGGGAGCTCATTTCCGTCCTGCAGTACTCGGGAATCGAACTGCTGACCTTCCGCTTCCCAGTCAGCGTCTTAGCGACTTGAGCCACTGCAGTACCCAGTACCCAGGAAAACAGTATAGATGTTGATATATCGAATGGCTAAACTCAATGAATCAGTTACTTGCATTTTTGGTTTATGTAGATAGGAAATATGCCCCTAGCTCAGTGATGGCCAACCTTGGCACTTCAGGTGTTCTGGAACTTCAATTCCCAGAAGCTCTGCTTAGTAGGAGTGCTGACTTGGGCTTCTGGTAATTGAAGTCCAAGAACACCTGGAATGCCAAGGTTGGCCATCAATGCCCTAGCTGAACATCTGAGCCATATGTCTATTGAGCACTTCCTTGTAGAGGTGCAGGATGATATTCTGTACCATAAGATAATTGGTGAGCTCTGTGCCAGCCACCCAGTGCTTATTGGTAATGGACAATCTCAAGGCTCTCCTCTGTGTAGTCAACTCCAATTGGATGGGCCTGATTTAATTTAATTTTTCGGCTTGTTCACCACCCACTCAGGCAAGCCCGACTCAGGGCAGCTTACATAATTTAAAACCCCACATAATAAAAACAGTTAAAATCCCCGCCCCCATTAAAATCCTACCCACCCCATGCAGGAGAGAGACGGTGCCTCTTATGGAAGAAGCCAACGGGCAGGAGCCACATTGCCCCCATGGCCCCACATCTGCCCTGCCAGCCAGGTCTTAAGTCCTTTCCTGAATGGCAGCAGCTCCGTCTGCAGCTGTAGCTCTACTGGCAGGAGTTTCCAAAGGGACGGTGCGGACACGGAAAAGGCCCTTTTTCTTGTTCCAGGGAGGTGAGCTCCCCTAGATGATGGAACATGTTTTAATTTCTTTTTAGGATCTCAAAGACAATGAAACATTCAATGGGTAAAGAAAGTTTTATTCAGACCATTTTCTAGGTAAGCAAAGCATACCAAAGACAGAAAGTACAAGAGTATATTAGAAAATAAAAGCAAGAATCAGAATGCAAGTAAGCCATTCATATTTACCTATCAGCATGGATTCCCTCTGTCTCTTTTCTTCAGCTAGCTTGGAGCTCAGGTTAAAGTAGCAAGGAAAACTTCTAATGGTCAAAAGAGCTCCAAAATGCTGTGTCATCAGCCTTGACTCTATGCCCCTTACTTGAAGAATGTCCAAACTCATTAATCAGCCATCCGGAATAATTAATTGATGCCACATCCTCTGCAGCTGGACTCATTACCTCATCACTGGTCACTTTCTTCTTGAGAACACTGTGTCACTGTAACCTGACTTTGTTTAGTCTTCTGCCATTACACATACAGGTGTCTTATCATAAGACTTGTAGCTGTTGTCACCTACTCTGCCTTATCAGCCAAGGACACAGCTGCTTCCCCAGACTTTCTCTCTCTCCTTGTCTTCTCCTGCCAAGCATTCCCTTGTCTATCCTTTACTAAATTTTACTAACTGACTTGTTACATTCAAAAGCATCTTTTGGGTCAGCATAACCTTGCTAAATGCATCAACTGACTAGCAAGCATATTCACTTATGTTTCATGCAGCTTACAAAATAACTTAAAATGCATTGGTAGTGGGTCATCTGCAGCATAGCAGCGCTCTGAAAATCCTGCATGTTCCACCAAATGCTCTTCTTGTTAAACAAGCCAATGCATCCAACTTTATTTCATCTTAAAATCCCATAAATTCCACTGTCACCAATGCCCTCTCTCTTCTGTCCACCCAATTCTGCTGGTACTGGTCCGTCTTTGTCTCTTCTTGTTGTTACTCCATATTTTTTGATGGATACATCTTTCAGAATCCACAGGAGCATCGACCAGGTTACTTGGAATCCTACCGAAGACCCTGTGAAACACCATTGGGTTCAAGAGTCTTCAAGCGATTGTCTTAATTGGTCTTTTCTTGCTTTATTGTTTGCCGGGGGCGCATATCTGCCAGTTTCCAGTGCATGAAAATTCAAAGCTGCATTTTCAATTTTACAAGGAAATAAAACTTGCTGTCTCTACCTATGGAAAATTGATACTAGTCATTAAGGACACTCTTGTAGCTGTCCAGCTATTTTTTCCTATTCTTTGAGGAGAAGATAACTAGAGCTAAATGTATTACCAGTTATTAAAAGCTTTAAATAAAAAACAGAACATTTGCTCAAGAGAAATAAACCAATTGTTTCCTGTGTGCATGCGTACATGCATGCGTGCGCGTGCACAACAAATTAGATATGGTACATATCTAAGAACAGCTAAAGAGGGTATGATTGGACTGCTATTAATAGTGGAATTTCTATTTCCCTATTGTTTGAACATATCTTTCAAGTTTGTGAGCTAAACATATATTGGCTGAAATCTTGCTTTGTTCAGCAAAAAGTAATACATTCTGTCGTTCCTAGCCGGTTGAGATCTAGAGCATGCATCAAATGGGCAGGCACTTGGCCCTGAGAATCCTAACAGTGACTTGCTAATTGCTGGCTAGGAACAAAGGAATGTAATCTTTTGAGTAACAAAGCAAGGGGATTGCAGCCAACAATATAAGAATTTTTGTTCCCCTGATTCCAACATGCCCCCTGTCGCACAAGTGATCACATATTTGATTGCACAACCAATGTTGCAAGCAGTGCAAGACAAGGCAAGCAAAGGAGAGCCTGCCAGAACAAGTGGAATGATTATATGATTACCCTTTCATGATCATATAATGCAACATGATGCTGGCTTTTGAATTATACCCTGGTAACCAATGAAACTGCTGTAATAATGGGATTCACATGTTTTATTTAATCCACTCCTGGCAACAGTCTGGCTGTAGCATTTTGGGCCAGATGCTTCCAAACACTTCTCAAAGTGCATCCCTTATAGGGCTCATTATAATAGTCCCAATATAGCACAACTACACTATGTGTCACTTTGGTCAGTTTTCAACAGCTTCAGGCACCATTGCAATTAGCGCAAAATCTTTGCAAATAAAAACCTAACCAGTGGAGAATTTAAGGTACATCCAAACCGTGAACCCAGGTCTTCAAGTAGTGTATAGCCCCAACCCAAGCACTGGCTTAATCCCTATTTTCTGATCAGACATTTGATTGACCAAGAGATATTTGTTGTCTGGATTAAGGTTCAACTTCTTTCTCCATCGTCCAATCTGTTATTGACATGAGATGTTAATTTAGAATCAGAACAGCTTCATTAGATTTGGATGGAAAGGAGAAAAAGAACAGGGTATTGCTGGCACTAAATTCCTAGATCCTGAACATCTCCCAGTGCTTTCATGAGTATTCTGAATAGTATACCAGGAGAAACGTTGTAGACCAATAGGCATGGCATTGGGCAGGACACCATCTTCTGACCTTCTGAACCTTCAGGATGTGATTGATGGGTTTTCTGTTAAGGAATTTTAAAGTGTTTTTAAAAGATTTTAACTGTTGTAAATCTCATTGTTTGTATTCTTGCTGTAAGCCGCCCAGGCGAGTGGGGTGGCGTTAGAAATCTAAATAAATAATAAAGTAGTCCTTCCACAAAGGAATGGAGCCATTGTAACAAGCGCTTCCAAGCTCCTATCTTGGACAGATACCTCAGAAGTAACCGTGATCAACGGCACTGAAAATTCCAAAGAGGTCCATTAAGAGATCCAGTTCCTAGGATAGATCATCCACCAGGTAAGCTAGTGAGTTCATAAGGGAAAGCTTAGACAGATCATCTCATTCAAAATATTATCTTGGATATGAATGCTGACCTGGCCTGTGTTATTGAGACCTGGGTGGGTGATGCAGGAGTTCCTCTCTCTAATGTGCCCACCCAGCTTCTCAGTTAGCCATCAGGGCTGGCTGGATGGCAAAAGGAGGGGTTGCTTTCATTTCCCAGAACACCACAAATATGAGCACACTCTCCCCTTTCAAGTTCAGGTCTGGGGGGCCTCAAGGTGGAGGTGGGGAGCAGGGAGAGTGGGGTAACTGTGCTTCCTGTGAATTAATGCTATCCCTTCCAGAGCTGGCAGACCTTGTCTCCTCCATGTTGTTGAAGTCCTCCAGGCGGTCCTGGGGGACTTTAATCATATTGTGACTAGTCTGTCTGTTAACCACTAGTATAAGAAACAATTTTCAAGAATAGCCAAGGCTCTTCCTTTCTGTCACTTCAGCACAAATTCATCAGGATTACATCTATGTCAACCTTCAGGTTTGTAAGTACAGAAGATCTGGCAGAAGATCTTTATTTTGAGAAGTTTGCAATACAGTGGAACCTCATACAACAATTACCCCATATAGCAATGAAATCGCATAATTAGGTTTTGAGAGAGAAAATGGCGTCCCGCATAACAATTTTCCCTATAGAAAAAATAATACATCAATTTTTCAATGGGAAAAACCACTTAGCAAAAAATAATAATCATTGTATGATGCATCCCATAGGGAAAATCGCTATACGGTGCATGTGTCGTATAGCAATTGTTTCATACAACAACGAGCCCCGTGGAATGGATTAAACCCGTTGTATGAGGTACCACTGTATATTGATTTGCCCTGACGAAGAGGTGAGAGTCTAAAACCTTGGAACACTCAGCCACAGAAGACACTTAACATTCATATATTACTTCCTGTGTTTCCAATATATTGTAACAGTTGTCATTATAACATCTCTTTATGGCAATTTGTAATTTTTCTGTCCACAAGGCCAGTTCTGAGACTGAAAGCATCTCAGACTAATGAATAACCCTATGACTGAGAAGATGCTTCATTCATCATTGCTGTGGAATAAAGCCCATTCTTCTGACTGACTCTTAAGAAGGAGAAAGGATACCTTCCCAGCCTAATTGAGGTGGCCGGTGTTGTCCTAGTTGGCCCATGGAGGGTTCTAAGGAATTATTCTCCGGTGCAAGGAGATTCCTCCATGCACCACTGCCCTTACCTTTTGGAAAAGCTTGATAATGGAGGAAGGTTCCTGGTAGAGAACAGAATAGCGCAAAAAAAGCACTGAGTAGGAGAAGTGTGCAGGAATGTTCCTGCAATTGGCAACTGAACAGTTCAGTGTGGGAATGCCAGATCCCCAGGCAAATGGAAAGGAGAGGGTGTCGAGACTGTGGCCCAGTTCTCTGGCATTGTCAGGATTTACAGCATGTGTGCTTTGTCCTGCAGCTGCAGGACTAGAGCCTCACCCTACTGCAGCTGCTAAACCTCATGAGAGCCCTGAGGAAGATTTCGGACCTTCATAAGCTCCACCTGGAGACCCTAGGTGGCTTAGCTATATAAGAACTAGCCCTTCCACCCAAAACTGTCCCAGCAGACTTGCAGGTTGCTTGGTTTGTCTGTCTAGTTCCTGTTTTCTGGAAGATCTCTTTTCTTGTTCCTGATTCTTAAAGTCTCTTGCCTTGTTCCTGGAAGATTCTCTGTTCTCCTGGTCACCTGACCTCTGGTTCATTTGGATTACACTTTCATTGTCTGGATTAATCCTCCTTTCCTGGTTGGATCTGGTTTTACACTCAGAACTGAGATAGAGTTACTGCTCAGCCTATTACCAGGTTGTTCTGGGACCTGGTGTTTGTGTTATCTGGCAGCTGCCCATACCCTGGACCCTAATGGGCATTATCTTCTTCTGATCAATCATCCATCCAAAGTTCCCCAACCCCAGTGTAAGAGCTAACTACAATCATCCTTAGTCCTGTTTCAATTTCATTATCAGTATCTGTAAAAAAATTCCATAGATGATTCTATGTAACATGTTGCTTTATTATAAAAGAAATGAGCACAAACAACATGGATTTCTGCCATGTGCATTTTACATTGAAAAAAAGTCACCAAAGGTGTTGCAGACTTAAGGATAAATTAAATTCAGCTGCAAAAGCATGATTTAAAAGAGTCCCAGCTTGACAGAGCCCTCTCTGCATAGTTTGATGAGTCCCATTTCCAGAAGTTCAATTGTTTCCTTCTTTATCTAAAAACAACAACCAAATACCATATTTTAAAGCATTAGTATAATAGCATAACCTATACCTGTATATTTATTGTGTTTTGTTCAACTTAACTAAAATGAACGTTTCTTCCACATTAAATATTTATAGAACATCTCTTGTAACTATTTATGTGTAGAATCTTTGTATTAATAAAAACATTGATTAATTCACCTTTCCAATTAGTCACTTGCCTATAGCAATTAATAGTTCCTTCTGAACTAAAAGCTTGCCATCTCCATTGCTCAGATTAAAGGTAAAGGTTTCCCTTGTTCGAACGCCAGTCGTATCCAACTCTAGGGTTCATTGCTCATCTCTGTTTCAAAGCCGAAGAGCCAGCGCTGTCTGCTTTTGTAGACGTTTCTGTGGTCATGTGGCAGGTATGACTAGATACGGAGCACACGGAACGCTGTTACCTTCCCACCGAAGTGGTCCCTAGTTATCTACTTGCAATTTCTTGCTTTTGAACTGCTAGGTTGGCAGGAGCTGGGACAAAGACGGGAGCTCATTCCGTCCTGCAGTACTCAGAAATCGAACTGCTGACCTTCCACCTGCCAGTCAGCGTCTTACCTACTTGAGCCACTGCAGTCCCATTGCTCAGATTGGCCTGGGTAAAATTTTGCCTACAAGTGAGCCCAACCTGACTACTAAACATTCTTTACCTCGTCTAGAGGAAACTTTGTGTGTCAATCTGTTTGAGAGGTCATCAATGAAAAATGTTAAGATTATTGTATTTTTGCCAAGAAACACATTCAATGCAACTCCCTTTCATATGTCTGTGTGCATCAGCCATTCCAGGAATAGCTGCTATCATTACATTAATTTCATATGGGAAGAAAGCCACGAGGGGGCACTGAACGCTTCTCAGATCATGACTGCTTAATTCTCCCTAGCCATCAGCACAATCCATTCAAAACAAAGAGAAAGTCAAACAGTCTATTTATTTATTTACAATAGATTTATATACCACCCCAATCAATAGACTCTGGGCAGCTTTCTGTATTGTGACAGATGCAAGACCTTAACCTTTACAAGGCAAAGCGAAAAATAAGGTAGTTGAAGCAACGTGTTTTAAAAGAAGCTCTGTACCTTAAAGCTTTTCCTGGCACAGGGCACAACTAAGTGAATCTACATGGGGTACACAGAAAAGAGCCTCTTCAAAGATTGTGGTATGTTTGAACCACAATCGGGCATACCGTGGTAATGGCAACCTTGTGTTGCTGGCTAATCTTTCTCACAATAGGTCAGGCGAAAGGAACTGCAGAACAAACTCACTAAAAGGTTGCCTTCATTTTGGCAGTTTCACGTCTGGCCTAGACACAGAAGAAGAAGTGAATCTACATTAAAAGTTATAGCAGTTTGGTACCACTTTAAGCATCATGGCTCTATCCTAGGGAATCCTGGAATGTGTTGTGCGTTCAGACACTGAATTCTGTGTACAGAGGTTTAGAATTCTCTAGCAAAGAATCCCAACTATCTCTACTAAACTACAAATCCAACGATTGTTTAGGATGGAACCATGAAGACCTGGCTGGCAGGGCAGATGTGGGGCCCTAATGGGAACACGGTCCCCGCCTGCTGGCTTATGTAAACAATTAAGAACTCTCTCTTCTTCTTTTATAGTGGGTGGGATGGGTGGGTGGGATATGGGTTTTTTAAAGTGGGTGGGATATGGGTCTTTTAAAGTGTTTTTATGTGTTTTTAAAACTTGTTGTAATGCCGCCCTGAGTCGGGTTCTACCTGAGTGGGCGGCATATATATAAATATGACTATTAAATTAAATTAAATTAAATGCCAGTAAAGGTGGTAGCACACCGATACCAATTTTGAGCAGAATCATTGTATGAGGGTAATTAATTTACAGGTGTATAGTATGAATCTGTATTTGCCATGGCTACCTGCCATTAATTGCAAGCAGCACATTTCACTTTTATCTCAATTAGAAACATAAACTATAAGGATAATTTAACCAGACATTGCTATGGAATGCTTAAGAACATGTGTACTTGAGACAAATTTTAAGTCAGTGTTACTTATTACAGGATGTAATGATGTGATGCTTGTATATAAATCTATGGAATAACACTTGGCAGTTTGTTATACATTTGTACTTTCATAACTGTACCTTTCTCTTTCAAATTTAATAAAAGGGAAAACAGTACGGACAGTAGTACAGCTGTGAAAAACAACTCTTTTTCCAATAAGTTGTCAGATAAAGAGTTTTATGTTCAGGTAGTATCATTAGATGGCTTGACCTATTGTAGTTAGGTTTTATTTTCAGAGCTAGACGAGAGTCAGCTTTAGATACCTATTTGAGACTTCCTCTATATTTGGAGGGCAGGTGTCAACAAAGCATAGGTTTGAAATCTGTTGCAGATTTTGTTCTGCCCTCTAGGTTTACCAGTCCATTATGTTTTAAAACACTCCAGAGCTTCTGTGTGAAGACCAAAGTTTAGAAAAGTTACTTTTTTAGAGTGCAAGATTTTCAGGTTCTAGGAGTTGTACCCCATAAGAGTAGCTTCTTTAACTTGTGATTTAAGAAGAATTATACAGCATGCTACAGTTTAACATGCACACTTAAGTCAGTAAAGAGTAGACCCACTGGTTGGGATGCTGTTGGTGTTTGTATAAGGCCTGAGTAACTTGCTGGGCAGCCATGTATATGCCAAGTCATATGATAGAGAGACTCCCTTGTGGTAAGTTAAATGAACACCAATAGCGTTCTGGCCATTTAATCAATTGTCGAATACTATGCCAACACTCAAGTAAATTACATTGATCTAACACATCTACTCTAGTTGAGATGAGCAACAGGATAGTGGCCTTCAGCTGTGAGTCTTAACTGACAGATATGTCTTACAAAAGATGCTTTGCACAAGGGGTGCCCGAACTTTTCAGGCTGAGTGCCTGACCACGCCCCCAGACATCTGACTGTGCCAGTCACATGGCTCCCCCCACCAGAAGAGTAAGTAAAACATGCCTGCGCATGTGCAGAACACTGCTGTAAATGCACCCACAGCTGTCAATAACACATTTACGACAGCCGCAGGTGCATTTACGACAGTGTTCTGCACACACGTGGGTGCATTTTACTTCCACTTCCAGGAGTGGCGAGGGTGGCGTGGGCCAGATGAATCGGTGTTGGGGGTTGGATCCAGCCCATGGGCTGAAGTTTGGGCACCTCTGCTGTACACAGACATACAGTAAACATACTCATCAGAGAATCATGACTGGCTGCATCTCCTTGTTGAAGGTATATTCAAATATATCCTCAAGTCTGACTCTGTATAACAAGTGAAGTAGTTCAGGGTTCATAAGTGAAAAGTTAAAATCTAAAATGATGTGTTTTTCTGAAAGAATTCCTACTTTACTTGTATTTCTAAAATATGGAATTTAAAATATTGACTTAACCACAAGAACTTGTGACTTTTAGAAAGACATATAATTGCTTTGTACCTCAGGGATGTCTACTAGTCTTCTTAACTTCTGATCTCTCCAATTCCAGTCTAAGACGAGATACTTCAAGGCTGTCAGACTAAGGCCATCTAAAGAAACCACAGAAGAAATCTGATAGTAACATGGCATGTGCATATTAAAACAATCATGGGACTTTGCTATTCAAACTATGACAAACAATCTTGCATACTTAGGTCTGTTTTTCTTGGTCAACTAGCTATAGCAAAATGCTTGAAAGCTGCTGGATATGTAATCAGTGCTATGCTTTTTTTATTAGCTTAACACAAACATTGAACAGCCAGCTGGATTGTTCTTCTTCCATGTCTAGGCCAGATGTGGAACAGCCAAAATGAAGGCACCTTTTGCTGAGTTGATTCTGCAGTTTCTTTCGCCTGACTGAGTGTGAGAAAGATTAGCTGGCAACACAAGGTTGCAGTTACTAGGTGTCAACATACTCCTTGACCATGGTTCTGGGATATAAGGAGAAATCGCTCCACAATGCTCATGGGTTAGGGAAGTAGTGCCTGCCTGGAACTTAACTGAGCTAATACATCAGGAGCTGATGAAAACAACTCAATGTTTTCAAAACGTTGGTCTATTCTGTGTGTGTGATCAAGTGCAGGAACTGCTAGTGGAAATAACAAAGATAAAGTCACCTTTATATTCCCAGCTCCAAACACACACTTGAATTACACGTTATTTCCCTTGCATTTTGGACAAAAACCAGACAGAGGTCAGCTATAAATAATAGTAGATAACCAGTTGTATAGGCAGTCAGGATTGCTGACTTTGGCTTCTGGTAATTGCAGTCCAAGAATACCTTGAGTGCCAAGGTTCACCATCACTGAACTATTGCATAGCTAAAAGGATCAATCTTAAGGTATTTTAGAGGAACAGAAAGCCTTTGGATTCAACAGATCTGAGTCCCATTACAGTGGGGGAATGTCTTGTTTTGTGGTCCACACCTGGCAAAAACACCAGTGATGGCAGATATAGACCCAGTGGTCATCCTATAAAGATGAGTGGAGTTTCAAGAACAGGCATTCCCTTGCACTTCTGCCCCATCCTGCTAATAGATGCTAGAAATCTGAAATGTCCTCTAACTCAAATAAACTGTTCTATAATGTACAGGCCCTCTTTTCACTGGTTCATCGTATGCCGCCCTTTCATACCTTGCTCAACCAGTGCTTTTATTCTTCCAGGTGTTCCAACCCCCACATGGATGGTACCATTTTCCAACATCTTCATTTGATCTTGTACCTGTTTCAAAGAAGCACATTTCAATACTGCTTCAAAAGAAGAAGAAACACTATAAGCACTTCTGATTATCTCTCCAATATTTAATTACATAAATGTTAGATGAGTAAAGAAAATTCAAGACTGTGGTGGATTAGTGGTTAACTTGATGACTGGAAGGTTGGCAGGTCAGCAGTTCGAGAACAGAGTTCTGCATGATAGAGTGAGTTTCCGTCTGTCTCAGCTTCTGCCAACCTAGCATTTTGAAAGCAAGAAATTGCAAGTACAGTGGTACCCCATATAACGAACGTTTCGTATAACGAACGCTTCGTAAAACGAATGCTTCGTATAACGAAGTGTTTTTGCGCTATTGGCGATAACCCCAATATTGATTTTTTAAATTATTATACGGGATATACCCCATATAACAAACATTCCGTTATATGGGGTATACCCCATATAATATAAAAAATAGTTATGTGGGGTATCGCCAATACTGCGTCGCATAATGGAAAAAATTGTATAACGAAGAGCTCCATGGAACGGTACTTTTTCGTTATACGGGGTTCTGTAGATAAATAGGTACCACTTTGGTGGGAAGGTAAACAGAATTCCGTGCCCTCTGGTGTCTAGTCATGCCTGCCACATGACCACGGAAACGTCTGCAAAACATAGACAGCGTTGGATCTTGGGCTATAAACGGAGATGAGCACCGGACCCTAGAGTGGGATACGACTGGCTTTCGAGCAAGGGAGACCTTTACCTAAAGAAAATTCTGGAATGACCTTATACATAACTATTTGGAGAAACAAAAAGGCAATAATAAACGTTTCAAGGAGAATAGGAAAGTAACCCAAGTGTACTGAATATCAATAACGTAGGGTTTTTTCCAAACTGCAATAAAAGTTTCCACCACCACCAGGGTTATATGGTTAACACATAAAGGCAATTGTATTGGGCAATGAGAAACAAGGAATTAAACAGGATTCAGAAGATGAAATGTGGCTTTTGTTGTTCAGTCGCACAGTCGATTCTGACCCTTTGCAACCCTATGGACCATTGTCCTCCAGGCACCTCTGTCTTACACCATCCTCCTCAGCCCGCCCAGCTCTGTGCTCATTGCATCTACAATACCATCTAGCCATCTCATTTTTGGCCACCCCCTTCTTCTTTTGCCCTCCACCTTTCCCAGCATCAAGGCCTTCTCAAGTAAATCCTCAATTCTCATTTGATGTCCAAAGTACTTTAGCTTCATCTTTTCTATTTGACCTTCTAATGAGCAATCAGGGTTGATTTCTTTTAGGATTGACTTATTTGTTCTCCTCGCTGTCCAGGGTACTCTCAAAAACTCTCCTCCAACACCAGATTTCAAAGGTGTCTATTCTTCTGCGCTCAGCCTTCCTAATGGTCCAGCTCTCACAACCATACATTACCACCGGGAATACCATTGCTTTGACTATGCGAATTTTTGTTTGCAAGGTGATGTCTCTACCTTTGACTATGTTCCCCAGGTATCTCATAGCTTGTCTCCAAAGAATCAGTCACCTTTTTATTTCATGGCTGCAATCACCATTTACAGTGATCTTAGATCCTAAGAAAGTAAAATCTGTCACTGCTTCTACTTCTTCCCAAGCCAGCTTTTGCACTCTTTTCTCTCAACCTAATCAGGAGCTTCTTTAGGTCTTCCTCACTTACTGCCATTAAGGCAGTGTCATCTGCATATCTCAAGTTGTTGATGTTTTTCCCAGCAATTTTGATCCCAACTTGCTGTTATAGAATACAGGTAAGTTTGTTTATTTATTTATTGCTGCCAAGGGGCCAACAGACACTAAATAGTGACAGTTTTATTTGTGTGTCAGCCTTCCCAAAACATCACAGCAATAAGTTAGGTTTTTAAAATTGTTTTTATTTCAGAACATTTCCAATTTTATTTTTAAATATTTCTGATTATTAAATGTAATTGGTGAACAGTGCATGATGGAAAAGAGGGGAAAATACAATAATAAACTGCAAGAAAAAAGCCTAACAAACTCTATAGGAAATGGCAAGGTACAGGGATCATACTTAGTTGTTTGGAAAAGGCTGAGTAAAAAAAAGAGTACGCCTTCCAAACCTGGAGGAGGAAAAACATGCATCATGAATGGCATTTCACATATGGTCAAGAAAAGAACATTCCAAAGGACAGAGGTAATAGCAGAAAATGCTCGTGTCAAGGTCACCGCTATATGATAATCCGCAGGATACAGTGGGATAAATAAAATTTCCTCTTGTGAATACAATGATGTAATAGCCTTGTAAAGGGGGAGCCGATCTTTCACTAATCAGATCCTGAGTTCTTTGAGGCTTTGCTTCTTAATCATAAAACCTAGAAAATGGGCTGGTAGCAGATTGCCAGCCAGTAAAGTTTATTCAGCATGGATGTTAAGGTGTGCATTAAAACTTTACATCAGGAGTTTTCAACCTTTTTAAGTCAGGGCCCGGGCAGTGGTGGGCATCAGCAGGTTCGCACCAGTTTGCCAGAACCGGTAGCAGAAATTCTGGCTGGCCCTGCCCATCCAAGTTTTTAAATGAAGTAGTCCTAATTCAGGTGCAACACAAGGCTTCCCCCTGGCCGTGGCCACCATACTATGTCCACAATGTGGTAGTAAATTTGTTTGGAGCCCACCACTGGGGCCGGGTCATGCTCCCTCAGACAGCTTCAAGGGCTGGATGGCCATTTTGCCCTTCCTCCACCACATGGCACTTACTGGTGTGGTGGAGGCGGTGGGGGGCTCACATGAAATGGTGCCACCAGCCACAGATTGAGAATCCCTGCTTTACATACTAAAAATAGAACTTGTTAATTGATAAATATAGTTTTGAATTTAGAAATAATGACCTAAATCAAATGTTTGGTGTGTGTTTTTAAAGTAAGACACATGCCTACCTGCACTTGCAATCTTATGTTCAAAATCAGAGAGAAACACAGTTATAAAGCAGATCCTCTTTGCAGGCGCACCCCCCAATAAAGGACTCAGACACCAATGAAAGTGGATAACGGCATTGGGCCACATTTATTGATTCATGCCCTAGTCTGAATTATAAATTTCTATTGGTAATTGACCAATCATAATTCTTAAGGCAAGCAGGCCGAAGTAACACTGGTAAGGTACCACCCAAAATTGCCAACGGCAATTGCTACAATGTATCCATTTGTATCAATTTGTTTGTTGACCACAAACAAATTGTTGACCGTAGACAATATCTAACTAATGACCCCACCCTCTGACGCGTATCCGTAAAATCACGGGGTGATGCATGCTGTCTAGCTATAGCCATCACCCCGTCGCCTAGTTCATCGTTGACCGGACAACGTTTAACCAACTTATGCCTGTCTAGTGTTGTCCAGTCAATTGCGAACTTGCCGGATACCTGTGGGTCATAATGTTTACCTTACCAGTGCTACCCGCCCATGTGACCAAAGTCAACAGCAGCAACAGAAAACCCCTATGTCAAACCATAGCAACAGTGTGGGATGGGCGAAAAAACCAGGACCCGGAAGCCAATATGGGTCCCAGCCAAAAATTCCCACCCGGCCCCGAAGCGACCAAAATATCACACTGTTAACTAGGGAGGGGGTGGAGGGAAAAACTTCTCCGCTCCGTCGCTTCGCAAAATGGCAGCTCGGCTGCCTCGTGGCCGCCCCTTTTATAAGGGAGCTGGCCACGCCCCTAACTACCCGGATGCCTTCGTCCTGTGGGGGGGCTCCCGCAAAGAGCACGGCGGCCATTTTGGCGCCGCACTTGCATTGCAGGCGCACCCCCCAATAAAGGACTCAGACACCAATGAAAGTGGATAACGGCATTGGGCCACATTTATTGATTCATGCCCTAGTCCGAATTATAAATTTCTATTGGTAATTGACCAATCATAATTCTTAAGGCAAGCAGGCCGAAGTAACACTGGTAAGGTACCACCCAAAATTGCCAACGGCAATTGCTACAATGTATCCATTTGTATCAATTTGTTTGTTGACCACAAACAAATTGTTGACCGTAGTCAATATCTAACTAATGACCCCACCCTCTGACGCGTATCCGTAAAATCACGGGGTGATGCATGCTGTCTAGCTATAGCCATCACCCCGTCGCCTAGTTCGTCGTTGACCGGACAACGTTTAACCAACTTATGCCTGTCTAGTGTTGTCCAGTCAATTGCGAACTTGCCGGATACCTGTGGGTCATAATGTTTACCTTACCAGTGCTACCCGCCACACGGAGGGGCTTCAAAGAAGGCTCGACGCCCCCCCAGACCGTCAGCTCGGTCAACAGGCCTGCTCGCCAATCACCCAACAGGAGGTCCATACCTCCTCGCGACAGATGGACCCCATCCCCTGCATACAAGTCATAACTTTGGAGGCTAATAGCGGGGTGACGACTGACCCTCCCCCAAGCCCTGTCGACAAGGAAACGCGCCACTGCCCTATTCACCATGCGTCTAGCGCGGTCAAGGGCCAGGAGGTCAACACCCCCTCTGTAGGAATGGCGCGGGACCATGTCCGACCAAACAAGGGTTGTGGCGGGCCAGACGTAATGCAGGTAGGCGAGGTCCTCGCAAATCGCATGCTTCAGCGACAAGCCGGTGACCTGGCCCAAATCATTGCCCCCCAGGTGTATGATCAGAATGTCAGGCGGGTCAGCATTCAGGCCTGAAAAAAGGAAAGGCAGCAGCTCCCGCCATAACATCCCAGGCTTACCATGCCATGTGAGACTTGCGTATGCACCCAGTCCCAGTTGGGGTCCCCACTCTGTCGCCGCAGCATAACGCGCTGCCCTGTGCACGTAGCTATGGCCCACCAGCCATACTGTCACCGGTGTAATATGACACCCTGGGTCTGTAAACGAAAAAATGAGGGAAAGTAGGTAAGGTGACCGGGTTGGTACTCACGGGGGGAGTGGGCGCACATAAAATTGAAAACATTGCGATCCCCACCATCCCATGCTACGTATGTCAGCCCCTGAGTACCCAAAAGTCGCAGCGGCCGAGGCCGCCCCTATACGGAATGAATGAGTGCCATAGCGGGCGCGTGGGAGGCCCACACTGGCCAGCGCTTTGCCCGTCACCTTCCAAAATTGAAATTTAGTAAGGGGAGACCCATCTTGGTGACAGAAAAACGGGCCATGGTGCGTGCCACGCAGTGCCAGGAATTCCTGTAGGGCACCAACCGGACAGATGTCTGCCAAAGAACACCGTAGCAGTCGCACACCACTGCCGACGCCATGCTGATCGGTCTTAGAGGAACGTATCCTCAACTGAGCCCAGTCTTTGGCTACACAGACATCCTCGAGTTCCAGTGCCCTACGACTTGCATCCGCCTTAGACAGCATCACAAGCTCGCTGATGTGGAGCGCTCCAAAAAATGCCACCGTTGTGGCTGCATGGAACAGGGCTGCCTCATATGCATCAAAACAGAGGCAAGGCCAGCCCCGGGCCAACTGGGTAAGGACCCCTGGGGAAATCGGGTGGCGGTCGTCCGGGCAACGCCCGCGCTCGCGCACCCACCCCTCCAAAACATGTCTCACACGGAAGACAGAGGTGCTGTCCACATGACCCCCCACCTTGGCCATAAAAGCCAACGCTGAAAGCTTGGATGCTATGGTGCGAGGTGCAAGGCCCTGAGAATGCAGGTAAACCATGAACCGCAGAACATGGGTTACCGGGATCGGCCAGGTTCCTGGCAATTGAAATTGAGTACAAAATGCCCTGAAAGAATTAATTGCGTGGTGATACGCCTTACGGGTGCGTGGGGCTAGTGACAGGCCAATCGCCCGGTTCACCTCTCCTTGCCAATGGTCCATATCTCCTCCGGGAGTGGCGAGGGAAATTCCTCCGCATCCGGGGCCAAGGCACGGAACTGGGAGATCTGTAGGCGGGACAAAGCGTCAGCAATATCATTATTAACCCCTGGGACATGCCTGGCCCTGAACAGTACGTTGAGGTGCAGGCTGCGCAACACAAATTGGCGCACTAGATCCATAACCCTGGGCGATTTAGAAGTCTGTGCATTTACAATGTGGACCACGGCCGCATTGTCACACAGAAATGCACGACTGAGTTGGACCACTCCTGGCCCCATAGCATCAAAGCACCCAGGATAGGGAAAAATTCCAGATACGTGAGATCACGCAGGCGACCCGTGCCTGCCCAGGCCGGTGGCCACCCACCATAGGCCCACTTCCCATTGAAGTACATCCCATAACCCAGGGATCCCGAGGCATCAGACTGAATCTGAAATTGGGGGGAAGCCAGGAGGTCATGCCTCCAAAATGAGACCCCATTGAAGTCCCTCAGGAACTGTAACCAGACAAGCATGTCTGCCCTGATACCCCGGGTAAGCCTAACCCTATGGTGAGGCCTGGATAATCCTGCCATAGCGTCGCACAAGCGCCGGGCAAAAGCCCTGCCCGGTGCGACCACTCTGCAGGCAAAATTAAGGTGACCATGCAGCACCTGCAGTTCCCTCAGTGATGCCTTGCGCTTGGCCAACAAGTCCGAGATAAGGGCCACTATCCTCGACACCTTATCCCGCGGTAACCTAGATGCCTGCGCTATCGTGTCAATCTCCACCCCCAGGAAGACTAGCTGTGTAGATGGGCCCTCGGTCTTTTCGGGCGCTAAAGGGACACCGAGTTCCTCCATTAGCGTCTGAAATGTGTTGAGGAGACGTGTACACGTGTCCCAGCCCCATTCACCCCCGAATAAAAAGTCATCCAGGTAATGGGCTACAGACCGGGACCCTGACCTGCGGACGAAAGCCCACTCTAGGAAGGTACTGAAACGCTCGAAAGCCGAGCATGATATGGAACAGCCAAAAGGCATGGCCTTATCAAAATAATATTCGCCCCGAAATTTGAAACCCAGCAATTCAAAGTCGCCCGGGTGCACTGGCAAGAGGTGAAAAGCCGACTTAATGTCGCACTTAGCCAGCAGCGCACCCGGGCCACATGAGCGCACCATGCGCAGCGCGTGGTCAAAAGATGTATACCTGACTGAGCAAAGGTCATCAGGGATAGCATCGTTGACCGATCGGCCGGCTGGGTAGGACAAGTGATGGATAAGGCGAAACTCGCCTGGTGACTTCTTGGGAACCAAGCCCAGGGGCGATACCTTGAGGTTAGTGAACGGGGGGGGCAGGGAAAGGGCCAGCGACCCTGCCCGCATTGACCTCCTTATTAATGCTGGCGGCAGCCACTTCCTCCCTCCCCCTAAGGGACAAAAGGTTGGGGGCATCCTGAGGGGACCTATCACCCATGAAAGGAATACGGAACCCCTGTCTAAAGCCCTGAAGTAGATAATCTGCATCCTCCCCCTTCGGGTACAATGCGAGCCAACGCTCCAGCATGTCCACATTAATTGGGGAGGGAGCCTTTCGGTGAACCAGCTCCATCTGCGGCAGTCTTGCCAGCCCACTGTCCACCCCTCCCTCTGCCCCGCGTCCCTCCAGGCCTGGGACAGGCAGAGGCTGCATGGGGGCCCGCACAGGTGGGACACTCATGTCTGTACTTGCAATTCTTCTTATTGCATGAACCATTAGACGAGAAAGTCCAGCACAGCAGTCGGGCTGGAACCCCCTGCCCTGCCACTTGGCGGGGAACCTGTGCTGGAGCCACTCGCTGGACCGCATGTCCACAATGGTATCTTTCCCCTGGTGCGGGGCGCGTGGGCGTCATGTACAGCAGCCAAAGTCTCTGACATGGCTCATCCCACCTCATCTCAGGGTGCAGGGGAATTCGCATACGGAATTCCTTGTCATAAGCCAACCAGGACGGGCCCGGAAAATCAACCATCGCCCGATAGATATTGTCCAAATACTGGACCATCGGAATTGCCAGATCCGGCCGGGCCCTCAGGTACACCGCCATGTAGATGAGGTAAGCCGGCAGCCAGTTGGCCCACGTCCGTGGCGGCTTGCGATGACGTGCCTGTTCCTCATCCTTCTCATCCTGCCCCTCCCTCTCTTCCTTGGTGGGCTCCCTGTTTAGGAGTGAGAAGATATCAACATACTCCCCTCGCCATATTTTCTCTCTGGTGGCCTGTGCCAAATGGTCACCCAGTGGCAAGGAATAGCCCGCTGTTGGCAAGGCCGAGACAGGCACAGCAGAAACTGTGGGCATCTGGAAAGGGGCTTGAACTAGCCCAGCCACCCCTAATACATTCCCCACAGGGTAGGAAATGCTACCCACCCCGGGGCCCTGGGTGGTGGTTGACGTCGCCTGTTGGTGCGTCAGCGGCTGTACCGCCGCACCACCCATGCGAGGCCAAGGCCATTGGAAAGCCCCCCCAACGTAGCCACATGTGTAGGTGCACTAGTTTGTACCGCATACTCACATGCTGCACCCCCGCGGGCCGCCCCCACCGGGGGTTCCGGCCCACTGGGGGCGTCGGAGCTCACGACTGCCGTAGAGCTCGCCGCCGGGGCTTGACCCGCACTGGCCTGTTGGTCGGGGAGCTGCGAGGCAGTGGCCGAAGTCGCGCCACGCGCCTCAAGCTGCTCGACCCGTCCCGTCGCCTGCCGCTGCCCAGCAGACGACGCGTCCAAGCGCACCCCAAAAGGAGCGCCAGCGTGGCTGGCCCGAGCAAGGGAAGCCTCGAGTGCCGCCACGCGGGCCAGCAAGGCCTCCACACTGGCCTGGGGCCACGGGCCAGCCGGCCCACCCATTACGGGCGTGGGTACAGGCCATTGCACCCCGGGGCCCGAACATGGCCATGACCCCACACCCAGGCCCGGGAGGGCCGGCGTGGGCACCTGCCAAGGGAGGGGACCGCACCACCCCCCAAGGCTGGAAGGCCCCGGAGTGAGCTGGGCTCCGATGGAGGAAGGCCCAGTGGAATGAGCACCAGGAGCGGCGTCCGCCGCTTGCGGGCCGCGGGCCGCAGCCCATACTGGACCCCTGCTCGGGTCCCCAGCCTCCGGCCAGGGGTTAATAGACCCCATCCCACCGGTCCCGGTGGGAGCCGGCAAAGGCGGCTGGTGGGAAGGCGCAGCCGCGGTCCTCCGACCTGGATTGCGCCTCCGCACCGCCCGAGCCGCGCTCGCGGCCGCCTTCTTCTTCGAAGGCATCTCAGTCGGACCCAAGGGAAGCCGAAAAGAGGAAAGTAAGCAGCCAAAAGGCTTCCCGCTCAAGGCAAAAAAGCGACGGAGTAAGAGTAAAAACTTCTCCGCTCCGTCGCTTCGCAAAATGGCAGCTCGGCTGCCTCGCGGCCGCCCCTTTTATAAGGGAGCTGGCCACGGCCCTAACTACCCGGATGCCTTCGTCCTGTGGGGGGGCTCCCGCAAAGAGCGCGGCGGCCATTTTGGCGCCGCGCTTGCATTCTGGCTCCATCTGATTTGGTCTGAAGTCAATTCCCATGTTGGTTTTCCTGCTGTACCAAGAAGACTACACTAGTTAGGACCCAGAGCTTTGAAAATGAGAGACTCCAGTTGGAACAGTTTGAATCTAATGCCAGTTCTACGAAAGAATGTCTAGTCTCCTCTCAGGCGCCGAAAAACCCACTTGTGTGAGTTAAAGAGACTACAAATACATTGTTTTGTTTTTGGATTGTTAGCTATATTAGCTGGGTGTTCTGAAAACTGTAGTCCAAGCTCTGGATCTGCTCTGAAATTTTCTAAGTTTAACAAATACACTTATGATGACCTTTGAGATAACCAGAGAAATCAATGCAGATGGTGACTGCAGCCATGAAATAAAAAAAACAATTAACTCTGGGGAGACAAGCTATGAGAAACCTGGAGAACATTGTGAAAAGTAGAGACATCACTTTGCAAACAAAAATTCGCATAGTCAATGCAATGGTATTCCTGGTGGTAATGTATGGGTGTGAGAGCTGGACCATTAGGAAGGCTGAGCGCAGAAGAATAGATTCCTTTGAGATGTGGTGTTGGAGAAGAGTTTTGACAGCAAAGAGAACAAATAGGTCAATCTTAGAAGAAATCGACCCCGATTGCTCATTGGAAGGTCAAATAGTGAAGATGAAGCTTAAGTACTTTGGACATCAAATGAGAAGGGAGGGTTCACTTGAGAAGGCCTTGATGCTGGGAAAGGTGGAGGCCAAAAGAAGCACGGGGCGTCCAAAGATAAGATGGATGGATGGTGTGGTAAGACACAATGGGCACAGAACTGGGCGGGCTGAGGAGGATGGTAAAGGACAGAGGTGCCTGGAGGGCAATGGTCCATAGGGTCGCAAAAAGTTCGGAATCAACTGTGCGACTGAACAACAACAGAGAAATAAACTTTTATCTAACTGCTTACCTTTATGTGTTTTGCAAACATTTTCATAACCTTCCCTTCTGCTTTAAATGCTGCCATTGACCTAGAAGAGAAAATGTTTTTTAAAACAAGGAATCCCAAAGAACACCACTTTAAAATGAAGTTTAATAAAACTCATGCACATCAACTATATTGATGTGCCACATCAAAGAGGTTCAGATACAACTCACTTATATTGCCATCTTGGTATTAAGTAGAATTAACTTGACACCAAACAAGTTTTAAAAGCAAACATAATTTCATGTTTGAAATCTACCGTATTTGCCAGTGTATAAGATGCATCGGAGTATAAGATGCACTCCATTTTTCTAGTATATTTTAAGGGGGGAAACGGAATATCGTATCTGCCAGCATATAAAACACACTCCATTTTCCGGTGTATTTTAAGGGGGGAGTGCGTCTTATACACCGGCAAATATGGTATGTGCTAAAGGGGGCTTTCACTATCTGCTGCCCCTCTCAGATGCTGATTCACAACTCCAAAAGCCATACTGGATGAGGATGATGAGGACTCTAGATGAATGAATCAGGAAGGGACTACATTGGGGTAGACAACTGAGTGACAGCTGTCCAAGTAATTCTAGATCACAGGGGCAAAGATTACTTCACAGTAATTACTTGACACAGTAATCTAGCAGGCAACAAACAGTGTCCTGATTTGATGCAAAACCTGTGAAAAAGTGCCAGCTTGTATCATGTTAATGAATGACATACTTGATGAGTGCCAGGCAACGAAGAGCTGAACTGCAGATTATCAGCATCACCACTGACTTCTTCTCTGTGTGGTTTTTACGGAGCTTCGCCCACTTTGGGCAGACTGCAATGTGAAGCAAAATATGCATCAAGAGCAGTTGTTCAGTTATGTACAGTAGTGCATGGTTACATAACAGCATGGTGAAAAGCCACCCATTAAAAGACAATAACCTGCGGTCAACCTAAATATATGGGAAAAACTTATGTAAATGTGAAGAGACATTAACAGATGAGATGTCCAAGCCATAATGCAACACAATCATATTTTTCCATTTGAAAAAACCATACATGAGTGTACTTGTACATTACTGAAAGTGGGAATGAGGAGTAAAATTACAGCTTTGTTCTTTGAAAATCAAAAGAGGGAGAAAAATAGAATAAAGCTAAATATCATGTTATAAAATTTTATTTATTTTGGCAGTGGCAACTTGTATCTGAGTATACATTTTCCCCTCTAAAGATCATTTTCACAGTTGATGGATGTGTCCCATGGCTGTTGGACTTTGAAAGAAGAATGACAAACAGGAAAAATGCCATTGGTGTGAATTTGTTTAAGGAGGATCTCAGCTTGTCATGAAGTGACCCCACACTATGATCACAGAGCTATCTTCTGGGGCACATATGAAATTAGACATGCAGGATTTGGCCCCGGGGCTGCAATGGACTGCCGTAGCCTTGAGGATATTATCAAGGTGCATGCGCCTTCACAGCCAGTCCATCTGGCATGGCCTATTCTGCCTCCATGACTGTTGGGAATTATTGACGTGGTTCCTCTTTCACTCATTTTGCCGTTAGGCCCAATATGATGGTTTTCAGTGGCATTTCCACTGAAGGTGACCATCACTTCTCCCAAAGGGGCTCATCCACCCATAGCCATTGGCCCCTTTAGGGAGTCAGGTTATTTACCGCCGTCCAACACTCAGCGTTGAGTCGCTGGCTGTACGGTCTACTCCATTACCATAGCAGGATGTCCGGCCAGACATTTATTTATTTGTTGCACTTTTATACTGCCTATGAGTGAGCTACTCTGGGTGGTAAAACCAGAATGAGTATATATGCCCACACAAACAAAACAATAAAACCCCACAATATTGTAAAAGCCACATAAGGAAAATTATATTGCTATATACTATTCTCATATTTTATATTCCAGTGATATATAAATACCTTCTGTTTTTCTGCAGATTTGTCCAGTGCAGGTCTGTCCTTTACAATTTTTACAGCCTACAAGTTTGGTCAGAAGAGCTAGTTTTCAAAATATGTGCATACCAATTCAGAATTTGATGTGAATTTGAAGAGTCGGAGAGTGACATGAACTGCAGTAGTGAGTAAACTGGAATTTATTGTTATTATCGTTGTATTTTTCCAGTCATAACAAGCAAAAGGAACATTCTATTCTAACCATACTAAACCAAGATATTTCAATCACCTCTTGCTTATTCAATCTAGACATCAAATAAAAAAATCTTTTATTGAGACTATTATAGAAAAGCCTGTTTTCTTATAAATGTTTCTGAGAAACAATGAACTTTAGAATTGCAGGCACATTCTACAGCTTTTGACCAATCATCTACTCACTTTCTTTCAGGTAGGAAGAAAAACTGTGGGTGAGGTCATTGGCAGGGAGGAAACAGGCATCTGAAACCATAAGAGACAACTATTGTTGCTTGGTGTTACAGCTGAGACCTTAGATTAAATCTTCCAGGAAATCTTATTAGCCAACAGTCAAGAAAAGTGCGCTGTGGGAAGGCAAAGTTTCACAAGCACTCATAGCTAATAACAAGAAGCTTTAAGGCGGATTAGCCAAATGATGGGAACAACTTTTAGCCCAATCTAGTTTCCTTCCAAAATTATCTCACCATTAACTTTTAACACAAGTGAAATGGCTACACATGCTATGGGATGTTTTGCAGCCTTCTTTCTCAAAACCTCAAATGGACTGCAGTGGCTCAAGTGGCTAAGATGCTGACTGGAAGGCGGGAGGTCAGCAGTTCGATTCCCGAGTACTGCAGGACGGAATGAGCTCCTGTCTTTGTCCCAGCTCCTGCCAACCTAGGAGTTCTAAAGCAAGAAATTGCAAGTAGATAACTAGGGACCACTTCGGTGGGGAGGTAAACAGGGTTCTGTGCACTCCGGTTTCTAGTCATGCCTGCCACATGACCATGGAAACGTCTGCAGAAGCAGACAGCGTTGGCTCTTCGGCTTTGAAACAGAGATGAGCACTGAACCCTAGAGTCGGATACGACTGGCTTTCAAGCAAGGGAAACCTTTACCTTACCTTCTCAAAACCTGAATAATCTTCCAAGAATACAACTTAATTTAGTTCAATTGGCAGAACATAGCAAATATGTAAGACATTTGTGTCTTCAAGAGTTAGTGTCTTACAAAGCAAAATATGAATACATTTATTGCTTGACAGCTTTGATTCCTAAAGATCTTCAGAATAAAAAAAAACCTTTCTTGTTCCCGATCATACAATTCCATAGTGTTCAATGCACTGCATTTAGTTATCTGTAGTAAGAATGTACTCAATGTATTCAATCAAACTTTCCAAATAAACAGGACCAAAAAAGACACAAACAAACACAGGATACAGATATATATTTAAAAGCCTGACAAAATCCAAACAAAATAAACATACAAAACCAGAGTAGTTCGAAGTTGTGAGTGGGAAACTGGTGACTTTCCAAATGTTTTTTGACAAGAGCCGTGTTTAGCCCTAGCTGATCACACGGGTCATTAGTCAAGAATGGTGCCATGTGTAATCTTGTGACATCAGAGAGACCCAAAGGTCACCTCCTGGCTTGATATTAAGTGACTTTCTCTGAATGACATCTATCTCTGGGTCACGTTCATCTTGGCACCAAGATAATATTTTCAGGATTCCTGATCATGTTGTTCTGGACAAACATCCTCAAAAAACTTTTAAGACTACGAGATCTGTACTGAGGAAGCAGTTTGCATTCCATGAAAGTTCAGTCTAAAATCTGTCAATCTAATTGTCTTCTTGATGTTTTAGCTGCAACAGATTAGCACAGCTGCTCCTTTGAAAACCCCACCCCCACCCCCAGGATTCGATGAGCTGTCATACCATTGAGGTGGTTCAAGCGGTTAAGATGCTGAACTCAACAATTGAACGTCGGAGTTTAATTCCTGAGTACTGCACGATGGCATGAATCAAATGCAGCACAGTAACGATGAAGACCACTGTATCCAAGGGCTACAAACAACATTGCAGAGCAAATTGGCCCTAGATTTGTTCTCAATGTACTACAAATTATATGTCTAGGAATATTTGTAAATGTCCTATCAAATGTCCACATACAAACACAATTACATCTCTGTGTCAATAAAACCTACATCCTTGTGAAATACAATGGAGGATAGTTGGATCAAGTCAAGCTAGCTTCTGCCCCAAAACCTCAATGTAAACTCAGATGGTTGTACTAAAGACTAGGGTGAAATGATATGAGGCTGTTGCATTTTGATTGACTATGGCAACATGGAGGAATCGTGTACGTATGTATAGGGACTGATCTGTGCAATGTATCTACCCAAAGCACCTGCTATCCATACTTCTGAAATGCTAGTGTGAGAGATGGCAAGCATGCGCAAATGGATTCTCTGTTGTTTTCGTTAATAGCTAGAGAATGTACAAATTGTTAGTATCAGTGGTGATATATAAGCCCCATTCATTTCAATTGACCTACACTTTGGTAGAAATATTTTTAAAAATTATTATAATGTTACAAATTAATCCCCCACCCCCTTCTTTCTGGTTATAGCACTTTGATACAATGTCTTCTTACCTGGAAGTTTTAATTCTTCTAGTTCAATCAGTGAACGTTTAGCACCAAAGTGTTCATTAAGCAGTTTTTGTAAGTCTGCAGGGGTTCCTGGTTTTGGAGATGATTTTGCAAGAATATCAGAAATTTTCTTCTAAAGAAATAAAGAAGAGGCATATTCAACACAGTGGCTAGTCTTTAATGGCCTAGCTGTACAAAACATGGTGGTTTCATATTTGTGCCTAGTTTGATAAGGGAAGGTACCGTATTTGCCGGTTTATAAGACACATCAGGTTATAAGACGCACACCGGTTTTTAGACACATTTTAAAGGAATTCTTTTTTTTACATTTTAATTACAGGAGGCGGGAAGGGAGGGGATTGACCAGGCAAGAGAGCTCCTTTGGAAGTCTCTTGCCCGGCTGATTCCACTGCTGCTGGCCATCAGGAGGCGGAGGTGAAAAGCGGGCAAGTTTGCTCCTTGGCCAGCAAACTTGCTTGGGTGAGGCCTCCCTTCCCTGCTTGCCTTCCTCTCTGGGGCTAGTGGGAAACTGAGATGAATGGTTTCAGCACAGAGGAAAACAGCTGGGATGGGGCCCCTTCCACGCCTTTCTACGGACAGAGTTGCTGCCTCACCATGCCTGGCGGTGGGTAAAGGACTGCTCTTCCCTGTGGATCCTGCCAGGGGGCTTGCAAAAGCCCTTTCCATGAGGATCCTGACCTCCCTAGCAGGATCCACGAGAAAGGGAAATCCTTCCCCCATTGCCCCCTGGCAGCCGGCAGCGGCAGTGGTGTGTGTGAATCGTTCCTTTTGGAGCAATTTTGCTCATTGCATCTCACTCCCTTCAGCATATGGCAGGCATTGGGGGTGGGGTGGGACCTTAAAGGGTCCTTCCTTCCCACCACATCTCACCCTCTTTGGCTTACGGCAGCCAGCAGGGATAGTGTGGTGGTGAGGAAATACCTGTCAGGAGGTGGGGGGAGGCCTCACCTGGACAAGTTTGCTTGCAAAGGCAGTCTTTGCTTGGAGTGAACTCACCCGTTTTCCCTCCCCACCTCTTGATGGCCATCAGGGGCCAAAAGGGGAGGTCCCAATCCCAGCCTGGTGTCCACATGCGTGGCTAGGGCAGGGCTCAGGCTTCTAGAGAAGCTCTCTACCTGGTGTCCGTCACACTGAACTGCACCAGCGTGAGGGAGGGAAGCTGTTACTGGATTATAAAACGCACTCTGTTTCCCCCGCATATTTTAAGGGGGGGAAAGTGTGTCCTATAAACCTGCAAATATGGTATTTAAACCCTAAAGTTTGATAAATCCATTAAAATCTGTATTATAAAGGCAGCCCAGCCAACATGTTGGAAATTGTAGTCTAAGACCTGTGAACAGTGCTAAAGAGAGGAAAGTTATAGTGCGAAATCTCTTCAAACAATGATTTAAAGACTGGTTAAAACAGAAGAGAGACAGCTGAATTGCTTGTCAACTGTCTAAGAAATCACTTGGATTCTAACAGCATCCATGCTTATATTGTCTAAGGAGCACAGTAGTTTGTGACAACTGAAAGCTTTTCCTTGTAGCACAACGACTGCCTCCTGGATAATTCTCCGTGATTTTTTTAATGCACTCACTGCAGTTTATACAATAAGAATCTAACAAAGACTCAACAGGATTCACTTCACTTAAAACCTGGGATATGATGCAGCAGGAAGAGTGACTGCCATTTCATGGGAATTACATCATTCTCTGAGTTACTCGATTCCTACAGGAAAATAACGATCCTCTTGAGGGTGATGCTGATATTAACAAGAAATTCCATAACAGTAAGAACAAGGACACCTGACTATATTCCCTTCCTTCAAAGCAAAGCTGTAGGGAGAAAAAGGTTTTTCACACAGGAGGTTTTATTATTTTGCTCCTAACTCATTCCAGATGGTAAAACACACAAGGCTTTAAAAAAATGCACAGACACAAAAGAGTGAGTGAAGGGGTTGGAAAAGAAAGAGACATTTGTTGGGACACTATAAATTACCACGAGGTCCATGCCAGGTTGATTTCCTCACAATATGTTCACAATTGACTTGTTGCTTTATTCCTGGAGAATTCCAGAAACAATATATAGAAAGAACCCAAAGATGAAATTTGATGCCATCTCAACAAAAGGATGGGAAGCTTTACTTGGGAGATAATAATAATTTCGTGTCAGAAATTATTCTGGGTTGAAAGGATTTTTGCTGGAGAAACTCGGCTCAGCGGACACCCAAATGAGGTTCCTTTCATGTTCCCAAGAGCTAGGACAGAGACAGGTGCTCAATCCGTCATGCAGTACCCAGGTCTTGAACTGCCGACTTGCCAGTCTTCCAGCTAACAAGGTGAGCTTCTTAGCCACTGAGTCACCACAGCCCCTTATCTGGGAGATTTCCCAACATGGACATCATTGGAAGGGCATCTGCACATCTAAACATTTATGAAAGGCATTCAATGTCTGTTTAAGATGTGCTGTATCAAATGAAGGCCTGAACCCTGTTCAGGTGTTACTTATCTGGTTTCTATTTAACACATGAGCTGCAAAATATCTACTTCTGCCCTGTCCCACTTTCACGTCCCCTTGAAGAAGAGATGTCTTGAAGTCAAGAGGTTCCTGCTCGTGTGGAGGCTAGGCTCTCCACGTGAGGCAAATCCTGTCCATATGAAGAGAACAAAGACTGGGATAGGGATGGGGGTGGACCCAGTCATTCTCTCCTCATGTACTAAATGACCTTTGCTTCTTGCAGTGGCCTACCAGATACCGTTAGGAAGCCATAATGCAAGAAATGGTTGAAATAGTGCTTTCCGAAATGTTTCCCAGCAAACTGCTGTTCAGAGGCCTGGCCCCTCTGAGCTTGGAGGGAGCATATATAACAGATGTCAGTCTTCACGGAATACATTCTCATAGGGGAGAATGAATTTTTTTAACAGTTTCCTCTCCAGAGGAGGGAAAAAATTACAAGAGTTTTGATGCTTTTTTCATGTTGGAACCCCTAGGTTTTTTGCTAATGCTGCTGCTGGAAAAGGTATTGATTGTTTCAGTCACAAACAAGGAAACAAAAAACACTTGCAAACATATAGCATATTGCTTTTGTGCAATCTTCTTTATCTTCAGGTGCCTTATCCATTCTGGATACTGGTTATCATCATGGTGATAGTCTTCCTGTTCTTAACTCCTGGGAACAGTTCTTCTGAGGACATACCACACCGGTCTCTTAAATTCTTTAGCCACACAGTCTGTCTACGCCCAGGGTCTCTCTTCCCAAAGATCTTCCTATGCATAAAGAGTTGGAGTATTCTATAATTTATGTTGCTCCTCGTGATATGGTCATGGTATTGGAGCTTTCTTTGCTTAATGGTGATAAAGAGATCTTGTTCTTTATCCATCCAGCCCAACATTTCTACATTAGTCACATGGTCAACCCATGATATCCTTAGCAGCCGCCTGTAGATCCATATTTCAATCATATTGTTGAAAATTCCCCAGTTGAATTGATGCATAATTTCTATCCAATCATTCTTTTTTCCCCATTTTGATTTCTTAAATACTTACAGTATTTCATTATGTGCACAGAAGTCGAGAGGTTGAGATATTTCAGTAGCAAACCATCATATGTGAAGCTGCCTTAAGTAATAAACCCAAAATAAGATTTTTCAGACTTGCTGTTACCTATACTTCTGTGTGTTATTCATCATCAAAAATGGGATTTATAACAGAACAAAATTTAATACTCCATCAGCAACTCTTCTAAGCAAATAGCCCTAAAACAAAACCCCGTAATGTTCTATTCAGATTATGTGTTTTATCCTCTGCCCAATGAGCTCATGTAATTGCAATCAGTTGTCAGTCCATCTGCAGTAGCACCCCCAGTTCAGATGTCTCTTAGAATTGATGTGCTTCTTCAAACAAGCTTCTTCTTGTTTTGACAGGGCTTATAAAGGCTGACCTGGAATGAAAACTCTAAATGTATCTGCAAGTCAAAATATTAAGCTAAAGATTTGAACTGGGTTCATAGATAATGATGCTGTTGAGAAGAACATGTCACTAACTTAGATGCCTTCAAAAAGAGATTACATGTTTCAATGTAGGAAAGATGCCTCTCTAGCAATGCTGCTAAAACTTGGTATACCCAACTTCAGAGTCCCAACCACTAATAGGATCTTTCTCCCTGCTGTTCATTTTAAGTTTCCCTGGTTCTATCAAACAACATGTTGCGACTGCTAAGCATCCATCTTTGTTATGCCTGCTTTCATTGATTTAAGCAGACATAGTCTTTGTTAGCTTGGTTCTATGATGTCGCTTCCTCCTTAGCTTCTTTCTTAAATATTATCATTCTATTTTATTCTATTACAAATTTTGGAGACTCCGCCAAGGTTGCTGATACTTTCCTCTTATACATAGTGATGCTGTTTTGGCTACACAGAGATGCACAATTAAAGAGTTGAGTTGTCTGTCAATGATTACTAGTGAGGAAGGCAGTATACCACCTCCAACAGCAGATGCTGAAATGTTTTTGTACACTGAAAGCTGTGAGGGTGCTATCAGATTCCTGTCCTCCTAATAGTCTCTTCACTGGCAACAGATTAGTGGTAAATTGCTTTCAATTACTTTTTAAAAAAAGTTCAACATATAAAAGTGGTAAAATTGTCATGAATTGCACTGAACAGAGTATAGTTTTAATTAGGGTTGAGTTAGTTTTAAATTACTTTCAAAAATAAAAAAAATCACTTAAATGTACAGAAATGGAGATAAATCTCCCCAGAAGACCCATCAGAAGTAATGTTTTAGGAATAATAAATAGAAAAATAACTTGTAACAGGTTTTCCCCCCTGTAGTTGATTTTGAGTAGTATCCAATAAAATATTGATTTAAACAAAGAGGAAAATTATGTTGCAAAATTTTATAGAACCTGGTACCTTTCTTCTCTTCTTTGGCCTCACTTTTGTTTCATTTTTATCTTTAGAATCTTCTTTCTCTGCAGTGAGATGAGATTTTGCTGACTTAAAAAAAAATAAGGAGAAAAAAACAGAAAAAGATTAGCATTTGGTTCTAATCATATTACTGTTAAAACACTTTAGAACAAAACTCTGTGGGTGAGAATGAGGCACATGTTTTGGCTTCTAGGTTTGACAGAGAATTAGTGCAGAACTGGAGGAAATAGGAAGGCTGTCACAGATGGAGATAAGCAGTGTCTTCTCATAAGAGACATGGGGAATGGAAAAGAAAAAATGGACAAACTAATAACTATTACATTCATGTGACATAACGAATGGTCTAGTTAAGTACAACCTGTGGGTAGCATGAGAAGAATAAAACATAGCATTAATAATATAGGCTATTGGGAGAACCACAGAAAAACACTCTGATATTTTCAACCTGCCAATTGGGAACTACATTTTCCTTAGTGTGTAGTAATATATTTGGGTTAATAAAAGTTCCCATATTCCTAAATATTAGAACACTTTACACCTCTGCTCCCTCTAAAAATATTTAGGAAATTAGGAACTTTTATTAACCCAAATATATTACTACACACTAAGGAAAATGTAGTTCCCAATCTCTACAGTACTGTAGAGATAGAATGCCTGATTTGAGAGTGGGGGAGAGATGGAGAGAGAGGGAGAGACCGGTGGACTGGCGGACTGACTGACCGGCCGGCCGGCTGGCCGGCCGGCTGACCTCCCTCTACAATACTGTCTCTACTGACTGGTACTGTCCCCCAAGGTACCTAATGCGGAAATTCTACCTCTGCCAAATGGTGGGGCTGACCTGGCTGGTTAGGCATACCTTAAGCTTTCCTTGGCCTTTCCAGTCTTTTAGATCTTTACACTGTTTGATGCTACTTTTCTAAAGGTAAAGTCCCCTTCCACTAAAACTGATAGCTACCTCTGTTACCATCCATGCATCCATTATCTTGCCCAGGGGTTCCCAATGTTTTCAAGCCTGGGTCCAGGTCACGCTCCCTCAGTCTGCTTTGCCCTGCCTGCACGATGGGGGTGGCCATTTTGCCCCAACAGCTTCAAATGGGTGGCCATTTTGTTTCTTGAATGCCCTTGGAGGGGTGGGAGGGCCACATGAAATGGCACTGGGGGCCAAATATGGCCCACAGGTCTTAGGTTGGGAACCCCTGATCTAGCCCAACAAACTGAGATTTTTCCAGGCCAATCTGTTATATATAATTATATATGCATGCTCCTCAAAGATGGGAAAACAACCTGCTGGTATTAAATAAAAGTCAGAAGAGGAGATATGAGAATACCTGGGAGCAACATGGACTAGGTGAGGAGGGTGGGGCCTTTGGAGTTATGCTCCTGCTCTAGTCATAAGCCCATTCCTAGCAACCCCAGTATAATTGGTGCATCAGGGAGAATCTCAGACATTTGGGTTCCACACCTTCTGTCATGCCTCCAGAACTGATTTTTATTTTAAATTTTCTATTAGGTTTCTCTGCTTGTGAGTTATGAAAATAAAGCCAACCAACCTGCTTCCTTTTTCTCTTTGAAGAAACAGACTCTGAGGTTGTACACTGTTGGACAGGTATGCTACCACCAGCATCTACATTCAAGGACTCATCACCGGACAGATCTAAAGAGAGAAGTAGGGTTGGATAGTTAAATGCCTATCAGTTTGGGACTAAAACAAGGTCCCCAAAATTAGGTTGCCATTTCCCCATGCTTTGGGGACTTACTGCAGCAACATAATCTCTAGGAGTGTAGCTGTGACAGTCTGTCATTCTCGTCTGAACAGAGGACAGTGCCATCTCCAAAATGTTGTTGCTTATAACTGAAGCAAAACAAGTACAACAGAGGATATACCATATTTTTTGGACCATAAGACGCACCTGACCATATGACGCACCCAGTTTTCAGAGCAAGAAAAAAAAATAGTACTGTATTTTGCACAGCAACCAGTGGTGGCGCTGCAGGGGAAATGGGCAGGCAGGTCAATTGCACTGAGGAAGGAAACGATACTCTAGCCTAGCCTCTTGCTCTCCTTTCAACCAGGAAGCATGTTTTCCCCCTACATTTTGTCCACGTGGAGTAGAGACAAAGGCATTGAGGTAAGTGAAACCCTTTCTTTTTAAGCACAGGTTTGGTTTCCCACTTAAATGCATTGGGAACATATAAACAGAAAACTTTTGAATACAAGAAATTTATTTCCAATGCATTTAAATGGGAAATTGCAATTTTCGCCCTCTAGTGGCCACTTGCTTTTCATATGTTTTTCTTTCCCCTGCCCCAGAACAGCTGAGAGGCGGCAGTAGAGGTCTTCGGCCAGCTGCAGTTAATCCTTTTACAACAGCTGCAGCTGGCCGAAGACCAGCATTTGGACTATAAGGCACCCTCATTTTCCTCCCACTTTTGGGGGAGAAAAAGTGTGTCTTATGGTCCAAAAAATACGGTAATAACACCCTAAAAATTAACAGCTGCTATTCGTCATAAGCCAGTGGTGGCGAACCTATGGCACACATGCCAGAGGTGGCACTAGGAGCCCTCTCTGTGGGCACCCATGCAGTCACCCCAGCACAGAGTTCACTCTGCTCAGCAGCCCAATGGGAGCACTTCCTCCCTCCCCCAGCACAGAGTTCACCCAACCCTTCTGCCCAGCAGCCCAATGGAAGCACTTCCTCCCTCTCCCCCAGCCCAGAGTTCACCCTGCCCCTCTGCCCAGCAGCCCAATGGGAGTGTTTCCTTCCTCCCCTGTTGCTATGTTGGCACTTTGTAACAAATAAGTGGGTTTGGGGTTGCAGTTTGGGCACTCGATTTCTAAAAGGTTCGCCATCACTGTCATAAGCTTTCTTGAACAGTAACCTACTTCATCTAAAAACAAACATTTATGTGAAATTAAATTCATAGTCTTTAATAAGTACAGGGAATTGTAAAGTGAAGTGTTTTTCTAAAATGGCCTGATACGGCCTTGTAAGCTTTTTGGGATTGCAAAATATTTAAGTCTCTGTTGATGCAAAGTAAACTGGAAAAGTATTGGGCCGAATCAGAGTAGTCAGCAGGTTTTCCCAGGTGTACATTTTGTTGTAGGTTCAACCTGCATTAATAAAAGCAAACAAATGATAGTTCGCTTGACTCCACTTAAGATGGTTAGTATTCATTATCGCAGATAGCTAGCTACAATATATAGTTAACCTTCTCTAACAGGGGTGCCCAAACTATGGCCCAGGGGCTGGATCTGGCCCCTGATGCCAATTCATCTGGCCTGCGAAGCCCTCGCCGCTCCTGGGAGCGGAAGTAAAACGCACCTGTACGGGCGCGTTTTACTTCCACTTCCAGGAGTGACGAGGGCTTTGCAGGTCAGATGAATTGGCTTCAGGGGCCAAATCCAGCCCCTGGACCATAGTGACCGGCTCCTTGACTGGCCCACGGCCCGAAAGGTTTGGGCATCCCTGTTCTATAAGGAAGGCTGATCAGAGGTTCAAAATTCACATGCACATTGGTCTATCCACATGCTGAGTCAACTGCTTCCCAAGATAGCATACTGAATACTGTAATGCAGGGACTTTGTACAGTCTGTAGCCTGCCAACAAGATCTGACAGTTAACTTTAAAATTTCTTTATAAAACTTGACTAGGCATGTCCAGAAAGGGGAGAAGTCTATGCAAAGCAAAGTAATAAATAGCCTCTACTCTTGTATCTGCCTGTATAAGACTTGTTATAGAATTCCAAAAGTAGCCAAATAGCTTCCAGGACAGAACTTTGCAAACAATGCACCACCTGCCAACTGCCTGTCTTCATTTTGGACTTGATATGTCACATGCAATATCCTCCCAACATCATAGCATTGCACAGAATGCAAATCTAAGGAAGAAACTCCTTTAAAAATAGATTTAAAATCTTGTGTGAACTTGGACGGTTTAGATGAATCTTTAAAACACCACAATATTTTTCACAAAAGTAGGAGGAGATGATACTGTACCTTTACAGATCACAGAAAATAAGCTAATTAGCAAACTTTCATAGATGAAATACCGCATCTTCAGGCTATGCACCAATATCTTTTGTACAGAGCAGACAAGTTATAGATGAATGTCCCAAAAATTGATGGCAAAAGTTTGCCAGGCTCGTTTAGTGGTCACCTCCTCCTAGGTTTCTGTTCTGTTACAACTTTGTTGTTTGTCTCACAATGTTTTTGTTCTTTTGCAAGAAAACAAATATTCAGAACTGAATTTCAGTTTTTCAAGTTGACTTATTTACTTATAATACATAAACTTCGTAAAGTCTTCCAAGCACTGCACAGTGCTTTAAAACCCCCACAACAGGCTCCAAAGTGATGAAAGAATGGCCCAACAAACAGCTGCCCTCACAGTTGCCTTATAATACTTTAATATACAACACTGTACAATATATTGAATTAAATCCTGTTTATTATGGTTGCACAAGGTATATAACATAAAAAGCCGTCCTGAGTGGTACTCACATCAAAAGGGCAGGGTACAAATGTGAATAAATAAATAACTTTTGTGCTTTCCTTTTGGCCATGAATGAACCATCTCTGTCACCTGAAACCTCTCTAACCAAGGATCAGTTCTTAGGTTTCTTTAATCTATCAATAGAACAGCCAAAGAGGTTTTTTTTTTTGAAGGAAATAGATTTTTATCAACAAAATCAATTATAATATAGACGTGCATATGTGGTCCTTGGTCCATGCAGATCCATGGACTCCAATTAACAATTCAACTAGACTTTTATACTGATTGATAAGCTGCACATATATGACATACATGTTCTTGCCCCAGGTGAGGCAAAGGTGTTTTACCTGTATGTTTTATTTTGACATTGCATACATTTGGAATGTACAAAAATGCATACTCATGCATATCAACTCCACTTAGATAAATGGCACAGGATTTTTGTATAATTGGCTTTTTTCAAGGCCACACTACAGAACACCACAAATAATTATTTAAAAATGGTTATGCAAGCTTCATTGTGATCTTTAACTGCATGCTTATTTTGTCAAGGGAAAAGGGTTAATAATTTCAGCCTATTTCAGCTCACATCTTCACCCTAAGAATTCTCAAGCACAGTGTTCAATCAGTGTGTGTGTGGTTCCTACCAAGAACCTGAATGCTGATTCACATAGTTAAATGCTAGCTTAAAGCAATTGGATGTTACCATTTGTCTTTCCACAGCCATTATTTAAAAAAAAAAACAGGATTTCAGCAACTAAATGCAGAGCACTCCATTTCTTTTTTCATGTAGAAATAAGTATGTGGCATCTAAACCCAAATAAGGACATCCCACGGTTGTCATGGGCACTTGAAATCTTCCCACTCATTATTCCAAATCCCCATTGACCTTGTTGACCATATGCTACTCATCTTTCCCTAATACTGTAAGTGCTTCTCATGTCACTCAAGATATACTTTCTTGTCATAAGATCAGTCTTGCTGGAACAGACCACAGCCCATCCAGTCCAGCATTCTGTCTCACATAGTGGCTCACCATTTGCTTCAAGGTATTCCCAAGCAGATGCCTTCACCTGCTTAGGATTCCCTAGAAATGGCATTGAGAGATATCCTGCCTATCTCTCCAACCCGGAGGTTGTCCTTAGGTATCCATAATTATAGCCATTGATACTCTTCTCCTCCATGAACTTGTCTAATCCCTTCTTGAAGCTGTCAAGACTAACAGCTGTCACCACTTCTTCTGGCAGGGCGTTCCATAGACCGGTGATCCTCTGGGTGAAAAAGTACTTTCTCTTATTTGTTCGAGAACTAGTACCCAAAGGTTTCATGGAGTGCCCCCGAGTTCTAGTGTTATGCGATAGGGAAAACAGTTTTTCCTTATCTACTTTGTCCACACCATACACGATTTTATAAACTTCAATCAGGTCACCTCTTAGACGCCGTTGGTCTAGAGTGAAGAGGCCCAACTGTTGCAGCCTCAGATGGCAAGGAAGGTGTCCCAGTCCCCTAATCATTTTGGTTGCCCTCCTCTGCACTTTTTCCAGCTCCATAATATCCTTCTGGAGGTATGGTGACCAGAACTGTTCACAGTATTCCAGATGGGGCCTCACCATAGATTTATAAAGAGGCAAAATAACACTTGCTGACTTATTTTCTATACCCTTCCTAATGATCCCTAGCATTGAGTTTGCTTTTTTCACTGCTGAGGCACACTGGGTTGACACCTTCATTGAGTTGTCCACCAGGACACCAAGGTCCCTTTCCTGGTTTGTCGCAGAGGGTTCAGACCCCATCAGTTTATAAATGTAATTGGGGGTTTTTTTGCCCCAATGTGCATCACTCTGCACTTACTAGTGTTGAAGCTCATTTGCCACTGTTTTGCCCACTCCCCCAGTGTCAAGAGATCCCTCTGGAGCTCCTCACAATCTCTCACAGTTTTCACTACCCTGTATAATTTAGTGTTGTCAGCAAATTTGGCTACCTTGCTATTTACTCCTACTTCTACTTTATTTATTGAATTTCTATACTGCCCATCTGGGTATTATCCCACTCTGGGTGGTGAACAAACAGAAAACAAATAACAACAATACCCAGGGTAAATCAAAAACCACCACCAACAAATACATCATAGACTAGACTAGACTAATTGTCGTCTGAGAACATCAGGGCATCAAGTAAGGTATTATCCATCGGAGCTTGGAAAAAAAATACTTTTTCTATTATTGCATACAGAATCCATTTTATTTATTTATTTATATTTATTTATTTATTTAGTGTTCTTATATACCACTTTTCTTATCTAAAGCTAACATAGCCAGTATTTGGAGGGGGGAGTCATGTGAGCTAGGCCCACTCACCCTAAAAGTTACATTCTCAAGATTTTCTATCCATGCATCAAGCTGATGTTAAAGCATTAACACAAATCATGACACAGTCAAATCTGCTTCATGTCATCTTTGAGGAGAAAATACTATGTACTTCTCAACTGGGAAGTTGTTTTCACATTTAAGGAGAAAAGAAAAAAAAAGGCTGAAAACAGGATCTGTATTGCCAAAATACACAAATGGAGAAAATAAGCAGAATGCCAGTGTGATGCAGATAATGCCCATACCAATGCTTACTTCCCGGAGCCAAATGCCTGCCAGCTTCCCTGCTGTCCTATCTTTTTAACAGAGAATGACAAACAGAGGTCAGTTTTCTAGCAAGGTCGCCTCTCTTCAGTACTTAGGAGAGAGACAAGCACAGAAAGCGAGTTGAGTTATATTTAGAGTTTGGTCTAAATCAGTGCCAAGGACCCCTTTCGTCTCTCAGAAACGGCTGTCTCTCAGTTCTCTAGACCTAATGTCATTGTACTGTGGGGGATGTATCCTAAGGATAAGCTGTATACTTTTCCAAAGTTAAGTGCTCTGGCTACTCAGAAGACAACACCTAAAGAAAATTCATCATCTGTAAAAAAAAAAAAAAGACATTTTCATTTGCTGAGCTCGACTTGCATTTTGCAGAGTAGAAGGAAATTACCCAGAAGGTTATCTTCATAAATAGAGTAAGTCTTTCTCTTCTAACAATGTTTCTGATAAATTGATGTGTGGCATTGCATTCAATTTACTTTTAATGTGATGTTTCCATACATGGACAATATGAATTCTGCTTAAGTCCATCAGTTACAGGTATACAGACTGCATAGCTTTTTAAATCAACATGGACAGAAAATCTGTATAAATGACTCATAAAATAAATCTCATGTGCAATTCAAATTTTTGAATTGGTAGCCATTCATTCTGTGCAAGCATATCAGAAAGTAAGCAAAACAATACAAAAAGAGAAAAAACCGTTGTGGCGCCATCAGCTGTGGATTTCATCCATGAAAGCTAACATTAAAATAAAGCAGTCTTTAAGGTGCCACAACATTTTTGGCTTTTTGTTTTATTTACTCTCTGATATATGTGCAATTCAATTGCTGTTTTAAAAACTTTATCCACTGGCAGGAAAATATAACAGAATATTTAATATGGGGAAACAAAGACATGCCTTTGCATATAGAAAATGTTTTATTGATGCTAAATTTATGTAGTTATACATATATGTTTTTTCAAGGAAAAAAATGTGGTATGTAAGCTTCATGACAAGGAGCAACAATATCTGCAAATGTGAAAGCCTTCCAATTCTATTAACGTACCTCATATATTCAATTTAACTAAATGTAAAATAGTAATGTGTTGGTGGCATTCTCTACTTAAGTGTAGATATATATTTACACGTGGCCTGTAGCCAGAGTGAGGCAACCTCATTCCATCTCCCCTAATTTCGACCATGGGTCACCCAAGATACTGTTATGAAACTAAGTATCAAAGATAGATCTGTCAGTGATATTCATGATCCCCATCATCTACTTCTGTCTGCCTTCTGTACCAACTCTCTTCATCCACACCTCATATGTGATATTTTTCTGATAATGCTTACTCTATGGTGACCTATTCCCATGGTTCCCAAACAAAAGCCTACTGCAAATTACAGTTCTATGAAGGGCTAAAGGTCTCAGAGAAAACTAAATTTTGATAGCTTTTTCTTCTACTTGAAGTGCCGTATCAGATTTGGAATATTGGCTATCATCATGGCAATCAACCATGAAGATTGTCCTGGGAACAATATAATGCAGTAGCCTTCCATTTGCCTTCTGCATCACAGTGTGATTCCCATACCACTGATATAATTTCGTGAGTAACTTTCTGGTCCTGAGACCTTTTGGTACACAAAGTCCTCATCAGCCCCAGACCAGTATTGATGAAGCTGCCCTCCATCAAGATGGGGTCAAGTGGGATTTAATCCATTTAAGGGCCATTAAGACCTGTGTGGGCTGCGGAGACTGGCAGAGGACAGGGGTGCCTGGTGAATGGTGGTCCATGGGGTCACCAAGAGTTGGACTCAACTGTACAACTGAACAACAAGGGCCATTGCCCTCCCCTGTAGACGTCACCATCCAAGGTCATTAGTCCTCAGGGCTGTCAGGTTAGTTAACAGCCACCACTTTACCATTTTATCAAGACTACCCCTAACAGGGAGGTTTTTTTTTAAAAAAGTGTTATTCTATGCTATGGTCACAATCTGGATCATGCATCTTTTTGAGTCCAGGGTGAGAGAAAGGTAGCCTCCCAGCTGAGTCTCTAAGTAACACTGGGTTTAACCTTCAACTGTTGAGAGATCCTGATTGTAAAATATAAAACCATATAACAGTACTTCAGTTTCTAAAACTGTCTAAAAGGGAAGTCTGTTCTGCACAAACACCTCCTCTAACAGCAAACTCAGATGTCTGAGTATCAAGAGGGTTACAGCCAAGACCAGGCCACTGAAAAACAAGAAAGAAATATCAGCAGATTAGTCCTATGAAAACTGAATAAACCCAATGCCCTCCTCAAACATGGCATCTTTTAAAAGAAAACTAGCACATGTTATTAAAATAAAGAGTAAAATAGGCTACTAGAGCCATTTCAGATCCTGGTGAAAGGAAAGGACATTCTGAGAATGCTGTTGAAGGTTCCACTTGTTGATTTTAGAAAACACATGAACAGAGGATCCCAAGTCAAATAATTATTCTTGCCACTTTGCTAGCAGATTTCAGGACTATACCTCCTTATGCTGACACAATGAATCCTGCACAATGCTCAGTACTTTTTACTATATCTTTTATACTGTATTTTTGTCTGTGTGATTTTTAATGGCAGCAGCAGAGAAGCACAATAGGCGGGGGAGGGGGGGTGTCCCCAAAAATAGTATTGGGGTTAGTGTACAGCTCATAGATTGTGTGTTGCTCACTGCAGTTTTACAATATAGAATGGTAAGCTATAGAAGTTAGAAAAGATGCATTTTTGTCTCTCCCATATTAAACAAAACCTGAGTGCCTAAGCCAGCAGGAAAAACAATTATTCTTTAAAATGTCATGATTTCCTAGTTTCACCTGGTGAAGTGCCATTTTGCTCACAATGTACATGCCCACTGTTAAAACAAACGGATCCCTAGACTTTTAGGGGACAGGCACAACACAACTTTTGACTTGTGAGTTGGTCATGGCTTGACAAGTTACTTTCTAAAAGTAGTTCATATTATGTGTTTGTAATACTGAATTGTTGCTACTGCTTGCTAGTAATGAAAGGTAGCATCTTGTGTTGTTTGTGATTTTTTTTGTTCTTTCGAAACAAAAGCCCATCAAGAAAATAGCACAAAAATGTGATTACAACCAATATGACTTTGAAAGTGTTTTAAAGGATTTTAAAAGTTAAGTTTTAAATAGTAACTAGAAAATGCTACTTGTCATACTTTGTTCCCACTCCTTACTTTGCTTTTGAAATGTAACTTCATCTTTCCCTTGTTTTTGTTAAGTTTGTTTTTAAAAACCCAAAAACAAAAAAGTATTAATGATTATAATGCTAATGTGCTACTTCTAGCTCTGCTTACAAGATGGCTTGTAGTGTACCACAATAAGGTTACTGGAGAAAAAGCAGGCTGTACATATAACTAACTAAGTAAGATTGTTTGCCATATTACTCAATTCTATATGATGGTGTCCTGTATTTAAAAATAAATAAATCTCGAGAGATAACTTGTTCAGGGATGTAGGCAGTGGTGGGATTCAGTAGGTTCGCGCCAGTTTACCAGAACCGGTAGCAGAAATTCCACCCACCCAAGTTTTGAAATAAAGTAGTCCTAATTCGGGTGCAACACAGGGCTTTCCCCAGGCCACGCCTACCATACCATGCCCAGAGTAGGATGGAAATGGGCAATGCCTAAGGTAGAAACAGCTAGGACTACACTCCAAAGAAGGTGTTGTTTGCAACCCTGCAGGTTTACATGGGACTCTTGATGCCAACCTAGCCTCCTCTTATCTGTTCTATTCCTATATCTGCAGAATACATGAAACTAGACCAAGAGCTATAGGTTTCCCACTACTGTGATTGCTATGTTGCTATGCATAGTTAGATCCAAGCAAGTCCCATTGAAATTAGTGGGGCTTTCTGCATTGGACTGCATTCCAAACTACTTTTCAACATAGCTACCTAGATGCGCTGCACCCTTTACGCTTGGATGTGACAAGAGACTGGAATGTGGCTCTTTAATCCATCCACATGGTAAGCAAAACCTTGGATTTAAATTGAGAAGTTGGAAGGCATGGAAACGTTACGTCAGAAATGCAAGAATTTTGCTGAAAAGCCTCTCTAAGAACTGGGTATTTCTAGGTCCCTGCAGCTGCCAGTTAAGGGCTTAGGCAGCAGTGAGCTATATTGGTACAATTTATTCTCACTTTCCTTGAAAGGTTATTTTTAAGTGGCTCGCCAAATAGGGAGCCTGACTTGTGCAAGGCAGCCCCCCCCCCCGAAAACCCCAGGTCAGTGCCTTCATTCCCACACAAATTGTGTGCTAACCAATTTGATGCTAAACAACAGAACTACGAAGTTGAGCAAGATTGTGGAATGGCAATATGTCATGATAGGGATTTTCCCGATGCGATAATGAATCAGGGGAAATGACAGATTTTCTCTGAGCAGTGTGGCAGGAGATGTTCCAGTGACTTAATATTCCCCTGTTTTATGTTTTAACAACTCATATCTGCATTATAATAACTGGCTGGGTTTAATTTTGGTCTCGTTTTCCTAAGTCTTGAGAAGCTACTTCTCTGTGGTGTCATCAGATGAGTTTGTTGAGTAATTCTCCCAAGGATGCAAACTGTGTGAGTGCCATTTGACTGGAATTCAATGAAATATATGTCCTCTTGAGTGCATGTTGAAACAATAAAGTAAAATAATGGATTTGGAACCATTTGCTGCAGTGTCTTATGAAGCATTTTTAAAACCTCTCGCAAATCTCCAATGGAACCCAATTTTCTTTTGTTATTTAATCACTCCTATTAAGTAGGCTCTTAATACTCATTCCTGGTATAAATGTGCATGGTGACGTAGCTGTTACTACATAAATCCAGTTGCCAGATTCCGCCCCCCCTGCCTTTGCCCCAAGAGTTCATATTTTATCAAAGGCACATTTAATTTCTCATCTTAAATATAAGCACTCCTTCCAAATCTCAGAGCATATTAAGAATTACTTAGGGAGTTGTTACCCAAACTATTTATGATAGTTTGGCATGGACAATCTAGGGTGAACAGTTTTTAGATTTAGGTTGTGTCTGTTCATTTCAATGTTTTAAAGAATGCCCATTGATAACCAATAATGCACATTGAGAATCAGAGACTACTTTAATCCTGTTTTTTCTTGACATCATCTGTAGCGTGGAATAGGATTAGTATTAATAATAACTATGTGCGGTCAAGTCAGTTCTGATTTATGGTGACACTTGATATATTATTTTTAGATAGAGCATTCAGAAGTGGTTTGCCATTCCTTTTTTCTTGGGGCATCCTGGGCATAGAATATTAATCTAGCCTGGCATGAGCTTCAATGTACAGTTATGCTGAACTATGCTGTTCTCTATCACTAAGTAAGGCAAATCATACCCCAAATAGAAACAAGAAAAAATCATTAAAATGTATGTCAGTCTTCCACAACTCATCATTATTTTTCAACCATGAGAAAGTATGGACTGCAGCTTTTAAAAGGTCCCTTCCTAAATGCAGCTGGGGCAGACAACAGGAGCTCACTCCATTGCACAGCACTTGGGTCTCGAACTGCTGATCTGCCAACCTTTGGCTCGTCAAGCTCAGCGTCTTAATCACTAAGCCACCTGCCAACCTAGCAGTTTGAAAGCAAGAAATTGCAAGTAGATAAACAGGTACTACTTTAGCAGGAAAGGTATCAGTGCTATGTGTACTTCACTGTCTAGTCATGCCTGCCACATGACCATAGAAACATTTGCAGTCGCAGACAGCACTGGCTCTTTGGCTGTAAAAGGTGACTGGCTTTTGAGGAAGAGATATCTTTACCTTTACCTCTATTACTACTAAAATAGCTTAAGATGTGCATGTAAATGAAGGTGTGTGTTGAGCTATTTCAGCAAGAGTGTGCAACCTTTATGGCTCTGTAGCATCTCATGTTATCTATGGCATCCTTTAATTGATGGCCTTTGGCTGCCTAAATAAAGAATACTGTACTGTATTGTGATTAGGGCATCCAGCTTCCGTGAATGTCCAACAGAATTACTTGTGCACTTTCAAAAGTACCTCTGAGCTGGGACTTCTATATGTTGGAATTGTCTGTATGGTTGCTGTTCAAATAAACACAAATAACACAAAAACAAAATTATAATTTGGTCTTGTAAGGATATTAGCGCCTCTCAAAACACAGAAAACAAGCCTTCTGAAACCACGTTCAAGATACTTTAAAGAGGTAATTAAAAAAATTAGAAATAGAAGATGAGACAGAGGATCAGCTTGGGAAAATTACTTCTTGTCGGCCATCTTTTTAATTGTTTCTCTCCAATTCAACAATGCTAACACTTGTTGTGTTACCATGGGAAATCCATTAAACAGTGGTCTAGAAACAATTGCTCGAGGAACTAAGCTTATAGAGAGGGCAGAGTGCAAAGCATAAATAGCAAGGCATTAAATTACTGCAGCAGAACCAGATGCTACCTAACCTTTTGACAGACAGTCAGTTGCTGCAGTGGTTTGCAAGCTCCAAACATTCACATTCTGCTGCCCTTCCCCCAATGCACTTCCAGCTGAGTTCTTGGTTCGGGTTTCAGAGTAACTGAAGTGATGCATTTAACACCTGCTATTTATGTTCAATATTAATGCAAGACTTAAAGCACTGGACCGTGTTGCCAGAATTCGCAGATCTAACTGTCTGAGGCAAGTGACAACAGTAGGAAATCTCCCACCTGGAAATGTCAGAAAAAGCACTGACCTCCCATGTTCAAAAAACCACAAGCCATACATAAAACTATTTTCAATCTCTATTTGTCTCTTACCAATTTCTCCGTCCTTTGTTTACAAGGATAATTACCACAACAGGTTCCACCTAAAACAAGCTATGAGCTAGGAATACATATCTGTTTGACGTATTGTGTTGGTATACATATAGGAACCAGTGTGGAAAAGATGTTTCAAGGACTTTCCACCATATCCACCAATCACTTAGCCCAACATTTCCCAAAGTTGGGTTTTTGGACTTCAGTTCCCAGAATCCTAAGTCAATTCCCCCAAAGAATTGATCAGCCTATGTACTGACTTAGGCTTCTGGGAATTTAAGTCCACCAGTATAACGCCGAGTGTCAGGTGGCAGTTAACTAACCTGACAACCCTGAGGACTAATGGCTTGGGTACCGAAGTCCACAGGGAAGGATGATGGTCCCCAAGTGGATTAAATCCCACTTGAACCAATCTTGATGGAGGGCAGCATCATCATCAATACTGGCCTGGGGCCGATTAGGACTTTGTGTGCCAAAAGGGCTCAGGACCAGAAAGTGACTCATGGAACTGGATCAGTGATATGGGTGTCACACTGTGATGCAATGCGGAAGGCAGATGAAAGGCCACTGCATTATATTCTTAGGATAGTCTTCATGGCTGATTACCATGAGGATCGCCAATATTCAGATTCAGATACAGCAGGACAAAAAGAAGTGTTCCGCGGAACACAGTTTGCAAAATACTGACATAGCCAATTAAGAGACTACTTAACCATAAATAGAAAGGCTCTTGCTTACTGTTTGTCACGGTATGTTTATCAGCAAAACTGATAAAAAGCAGAATTTTGAAAGGTGACCATGCTGCCTGGTGGTTGTTCTGGGATACCTTATCCAAACTGCCTCCCTGACTGTCTCCCTGTAATGACTAGATCACAGATCATGAAGGAAAACATCTAACTAACACTTTCCTCATTTTGTGGGCAAGAAACAACCAAACTATACAAGACACATCATGTTGTCATACAGCTATTGAAATTAATGGAGCAACTCTCTTCATACCCACCCCATTAGTCTTTTGCTTGAACAAATACGATAATGCTTGTAAAATGCATGTTTTAGGATAAAAAGTAACCGAAAGTGCATATTTTAGGATAAAAAGACTATTAAAGCTCATATTTTACACAAAGACTAAATTAATGCAGATTTGTATGTATAAAACTTTTAGGCACAAATATACTGCAGATTGGTGTAGAAATGGGAGAAAGACATTTTGTGAATGAACATCTGACTTGGATACCTTTAGAAAGATATTCTATTTACCCATCTACCAATCCTTGCATCTCTTTGGAAGTTCTTTGTAAAAAAATTCTTTCACAAAATAACTGCAGGATCTTTTAGTAACATTCCCAGACGACCATCAGGCTAACACAAATTGACTAACTAGCAGCCAATTGATTTGGGCAGTTAATCGCGACAGATTAATTCTTCTATTACATAGTTTATATAAGGGTTCCCAAACTAAAGCCCACGGGCTGGATCTGGCCCATGGCACCATTTCATATGGCCCCCCTCCCCTCCAAGGGCATTCGAGAAACAAAATGGCCACCCCTTTGATCAAGTTCTCCTATTCTGAAGTTTCTTTTCAATTAATTCCTATGGAAAACTGCAGGTGAAGAAAGAAGCTCTATATTACAATTCATACCTGTCAACCTTTCCAGATTGGCTGGGATTTTCCGATTTTCGGCGCCGATATGCGCCATTTCCCACCCGCAGCTGCCAAAACCCCGGAATTGGCAGCAGGGGAAAAGAGGTACTGCGCATCCCTTCTGCGCAGATTGCCTTCTACGCATGCGTAGAAAGCGATCTGCGCAGAACCATTCTGCGCAGATCGCGTAGAAGGTGACCTGCACAGAACCGTTTGCGCAGGTCCCGTATTTTCTGGAGCCGCGGTTGACAGGTATGTTACAATTGTGTCATCCTTTTCAAACTGATGGGGAAAATGAAAGGATTTCACTTACTGGTACCTTCTGCCTTTGTCTCTGCTCTGCCCAAGATGGAGGAGAAAGCCATGCTTCTTCCTTGCAGGAGGAGCAAAAGGCTAGGCTAGAGCAACACTTCCTGCCTCAGTGCAATTGACTTGTTCACCCACTTCACCTGCACTACCACCACTGGTGGGTGGTGTAAATACAGTTTTTAAAAATCACTAAAAGACTTAATTTTACTGTATTTTCATGTACTTTAATTACTGAAACTCACTAGCAGCTGCTGCATTTCCCACTCTCAGCTTATACTCGAGTCAATCTATTTTCCTGGGTTTCCAGGTCAAAATTAGGTACCTTGGCTTATATTCGGGTCAGTTATATTCGAGTATATACGGTAGTTTAAGGTGAGTTTTTAACACACAAGTTTAGCAACATAATATGGCTTCCTGGCATTTATTCTAGCCACTTAAGTATTATCATAAAAGAGGGATGCACTCTTACAAAGGTGAAAAAGCTCTTCCTGCTAGAGAACAGCATGGGCGGGGGATCATTACTTTTATGAGGAAAGGGGTGCAAAGTATAATGATGATTCCAGACCATTCTGGAGAAGTTGTTAGCTCAGTATGTGAACCCTCAGCACCTACACATTAAGAAGGGTTTCTATTGTCTTGGCATCATAACCGTTTTAAAGCAGGGATTAGTGTCCCCTTTTCCTATAAACAAAACCCACAAGACACTGTGCAGAAATGTTGCTTTAAAATGTCGGAGTGTACTGAAGTCTGCCAAATGTAGAGGAGGTTTTTTACAATTTACTGCAACATTTTAAAAAAGCATTTAAGTGGTGGAACAATCATATCCTGTAATGTGGGAAAGATAATCACCCCTCCATATATCTTCCTATGGGATCCTTCTACTAGCTCTGAGGCTTATAGTGTGCTTAAAATAATAGATATGACCTTGTGCCCTACAAAGAACCCACTTGCAAGAGAGACAAAATGGAGTCAAAGATGGAAAAACAAACTCTAGTACTGAGTGGCCTTCTGCCTTGTTTTTGTTTGAATACAACCCACATCTTGCTGTTTCTCAGCTTTAACCCAGTTTGTTGTGGGTGACAGAAAGGGACTGTCTTTAAGTTTCTTGAAGGAAAGATAAGACCATGAGGATGACAACATTATCCTCTAAACTAGCTTCCCTCAGATTTTCACCCTTCAAAGGCATTGGATTACAGCTCACATCAGTGCTACATTTGTGACTGGGACTAAAGGGAATTGCAGCCCTACATGTGCAAAGGGTGCCAAATCAGATAAGATGATGGCTGGAGATTATGGGAATCAGAGAAGCAATATGTTTATTTCCGGCTGTGGTAGCACAAAACAAAACAATAGTGCCGTGGAAGCAATTGAGCAAACAGAAAGAGGGGGCAGGGCTTCCCTCAAATGCCAGAGGAGGGAAATAACTTTAGCAATGAGGACAATGGGAAAGGACAATCATATTATGATGCAAACCTCCCTTCCACTAATACCCAGTGTTAGCGCATGCAAGATTGCGATTATCCCAACAGGCTTGGACCATGAATGTTTGCTGTTTGTTTAGTAGTCTAATAAAGGTATCACTTACTCTTGCTATTGTGTAATTTTAAAGACTACATGGCCTTTTCCTGTTTTTCCCCCCTGAACTATGAAAGATATTGTCAATGGCTGTCCATGAGCCATAGGACAACTTATGATATCACCCAAGCAGGTCTGTAAACTGGGGGGCGGGGGGAACCATCTACTTATGCTCACAAGGTCACACTATAAAATATGGTTTTTATTTGGCTTCTCCCACCTGGTGGATGCAGCAGATTTTATGGCATCTCTCAGATTGAGGCTCCTACTTCCTGTGATGCCTTGTCCTCAGCCCATCAGTCAAACAGGAACCATGCATTTCAAGAGTAGGCAGGTTGATGGTGGGGGAGAGATACCTGTGGTTTGTTTGGCTACCCTTTGGAGAGCTGGGTGGAAAATTCCAACAATACGTCACCAGGGGTGAAGCTTAAAACCACACACACACACAACAAAGGCTGTTTGCAGTTAACATTTAAATCCATCTCTAAGCAGCAGACCAGGCACAAGGACCTGTCATGAATTTTTGGGATTCTCATTTATAATTTTCTGAGAAGCCAGATGTGTTTGGTTGCTAAAACACAGAGCACCTCTAGACTACCATTTAAACCTCACATATAGGTATCTCTTGTGTTAGTATGTGCTGTCAAGTCATCTTTGACTTATGACAATCCTCTGAATGAGAAATCGCCAAAATGTACTGTCAACCCCCTGCTCAACTCTTGCAAACCCAAGTCTGTGGTTTCTCTCGTGGAATTAATCTATCTCATGTTTAGTTTCCCTCTGTTCCTGTTGCCTTCTACCTTTTTCAGCATTACTGTCTTTTCCACAGAGTCCTGCTTTCTCATGATGTGCCTAAAGTCGCACAGCCTCAGCTTTATCATTTTTGCCTCCAGAGACAGTTCAGGCTTGATTAGCTCTAAGACACAGAAAAAGCATCCTTGAAGATTGTGGTATTCTTGAATCAAAATTGGGCGTACCCTTGTAATGGCAACCTCATGTTGCTAGCTAATCTTTCTCAGGTGAAAGGAACTGCAGAATAAACTCACCAAAGAGTCCCTTAATTTTGTCAGTTTCATGTCTGGCCTAAACATGGAAGAAGAAGAAGAAGCTCTAAGATCCATTTGTTCATCTTTCTGGCAATCCAAAGTATTTGCTGGGCTCTCCTCCAGCACCATATATCAAAAGAATCATTTTTTTTTCCTGTCGGCTTTACTGTCCAGCTTTTGAATCCATACATAGTTATCAAGAACACAATAGTGTGAATGATCTTGGTCTTGGTCTAGAGTGAAACATTCTTGTGCATGATGATCTTTTCTAATTTGTTCATAGCCTCAGTCTTCTGATTATTTCTGATTGATACATATTATATGACTGCAGTGGCTCAAGTGGCTAAGATGCTGACTGGGAGGCAGAAGGTCAGCAGTTTGATTCCTGAGTACTGCAGGACAGAATAAGCTCCTGTCTTTGTCTCAACTCCTGCCAACCTAGCAGTTCAAAAGCAAGAAATTGCAAGTAGATAAATAGGGACCACTTCAGTGGGAAGGTGTGCTCCGGTGTCTAGTCATGCCTGGCACATGACCACAGATATGTCTGCAGAAGCAGATAGTGCTGGCTCTTCGGCTTGGAAACAAAGATGAGCACTGAACCCTAGAGCCGGATACGAATGGCTATTTTCTTCACTAAGAACTTGCACTGTGAATGACTACGTGCTCTTATGACCATCGTAACCTAAAATCAAAGGATGATTTCAAATTATAATTATGAAGATCAATTAGTTCGTAAGACGGAAGACTGTTAATAATGGGTCAAATATTCACAGACCTACCTTAAGTGGAAAGTGTCTTGGTAGTACATGACAACAATCAGGTGTGGACATCAGCAGGTTTGCACCAGTTCGCCAGAACCAGTACCAGAAATTCTGACTGGCTCCGCCCATCCAAGTTTTGAAATAAAGTACTGTAGTCCTAATTCAGGTGCAACACAGTGCTTTCCCCCTGGCCACAGCCACCATACCACGCCCACAGTGTGGTAGTAATTTTTTTTGGAGCCCACCACTAACAACAACTGAAGCGAATTTCATCAAATTTCATCACAAAAATGAGCCTATAAAATAGCATACAATAAAAAATGAGAACACAAAACCTGCTCTTATTAAAAGCCAGATAATACAGTACCTCATTACATGGTTACATTATATTGTTAAGTGTACCTAACTACCTAAGGTATTTTAAAAACATATTATTCTTCCAACAGTCTCTGGTGGAATTCCCCTCCCTCCCAATCAAAACATGGTGCTAATCGTGTATTTCGGCACAAATTATCGCCTAATAAAACCCATATTTTAAAACTAAACAAATACATGTAGTAATAACTACCAAATGTAACACCCTGGCATCTGTACAGGAAAAATATATATGAGAGTAACGCATGTGCTTCTGATCTAGGTAATTTTGACTAACTATGTTATTCTTTTAAGAGGAACAACATCAGCAACAGAAACGAAGGGAGATAAGAGAGACTAATGACTAAGGATAGAGGTGTAATTTGAAAATCTCATAAAATTATACAAAGAAACTGTTCCTAATGTATTTTAAAAAGTCCTTCTACAAGAACTTGGGAAGTCTCAGCATGTAAAAGTTCTGTATATGCTACTAGTCCAAATATGGATTTTTGATAATAGAGACTCAGTTACTTTAAGATGATTAAGTTTTTCAATAGTCTTTATATTATATCATCTGAAGCTTGGTTAATACTTACGCTAAGAATACTACTTAGAAGGGCTGAGATGCATCACCATTTTATTATATATGTCAATGTGTAATCCAATATGTAATATACCGTAATAGAATGTTTTCTTGTAAAATACACACTTGGATGGATCTCAAGGTAGTTCATGCATTAAAAATGTTATAATTAACATACTACACACATACACCACAAACGTCAGTGTTTACATGCAAAATTGTCAAAGTTCTAAAAATAAGGAGCCACACATATAATTACCAGCCGGTCAAAGACTCCAAGGAAATCTTTATCAGCTCGTAGGTAATTATTACGGAAAACACATATGGAATTAATTTAGCATAATTTTTATTTTGCCCAGACAGGCAGGTCAGCAAGAACCAAGGAGACTAAGTAAGTATTATCAGTCATCTACCCAACTATGCAGGCTCTGGTGATGTCATGTTAATGATTATAGGAACAAACAAATGCTTCTCAGCAAAACTCCAGTAGAAGGGGCAGTCATGACTCAACATCATATTAAATCAATTGTACTGACCACAGCACTGCGGTGGCTTAGTGGTTAAGACACTGAGCTTGGAGACTGGAAGGTTGGGGTTCAATACCCGAGTGCAGCACGATAGATCTTGGGGACATGAAAGGAGCCTCATTCGGGTGTTCCCTGAGCGGAGCTTCTCCAGAAAAAATCCTTTCATTTCAGAGTAATTTCTGACACAAAATTTATGTATTTATTTACTGAGTGAGTGAAGAAAGACACTTTGAAGATGCCAGAATTATAGCAAAGATGGTGTGAGGATAGCAATAACCTAGGAATGAAAAAATGTGTGGAACAGGAAGGAATTTGTGTTCACAACAGTTGCACTACATTCTGGTACAAAATACAATTTATTAAACTTAAATTCATCTTGAGTACTACACTTACTGTTGATGGATCCTGACCAAACTCTAAAGAGAGGGACACAGATGCTTCTCTTGGACAGTAAGAAGCCACATACTGTAAGAATCTCATTGAAAAACCTCAAACACACTATCATATTTTGAATCATTCTATTTATAGATATTATTAATTAGTACACTCAATTCATTCTTTCATCTTTTAAAAATAATAATGTGACAGTTCTTCAGCTTGCTCTTGTATAACCAGTTCAGGGAAGGTCACCAAGCTGGCAACAACAAACGACTTGAGAGCCAGCTTGGGCCAAGAAACAGGAGGCTTACTGCTGACTCTTTGCAATCATAAAGTCCTTCTCAAAATCCTTTTTGTGGTGTTTATTGGGCAACACCACACTCTCCTCCCTTATCTGAACACCTTTCACTCACAAAGGTACTTTAAATGTTGCTTATTATGCCACTGGCCAAAACAACAACAACAACACTCACTAATATTCTACTGCAAATCTTCTATTTGTATATTCCAAGGTGAGTAAGTAAACTGATAGCTACCCAATCTACCAACTAGCCTATGTCTCAGTTGATGAACTGTCAAATCAATCATTTCATTTAAAGATATGAAATACGGCAGGTGAGGCTAGGAAACATCTAGTGGCATTTAAAAGGATCACCTTAGTAAGATGTAACACTAAACTGTGGGGAACTTTGATGAGTCCAAAAATCAATTCCCCTTCCTGGATATTTATTTACACACTCGCACACGCGCGTCCGTGCACACACACACACACACACACACACACACACACACACACACACACACACACACACACACACACACACACACACACACACACACACACACACACACACACACACAGAAGGGGACATAAAAAGGCATTAAAATCAACAGTGAATGGAAATCATTTCTGATTTTAAAAAGCAAACAAAACTTTTGGGGAGACCTCTGGCCCGATCAAGTTGCACAAAGGCCATTAAACGTATTTTACAGGAGAATAGTGTTTTCTGAAAAGCATTTCTGTCAAAACAAGCAGAAGAAGACTGCAAGAAAGATAGACAATGCAGCCTAGGGGTTTAGTATTATGAAGACAAGTTGTTGTAATTCTTGGGCTGGCACATTTCCCCCACTGCCTCCTCCTCCACTATGCCTATGAGTTAGTAACTGGAAGCAACTTTTTGTGCTTTGAGAGTAGCCATGGTGCAGTAGCATGCCAAAGCTTAAACAATGGTTAACGCTTAGTAACCAGCTCTACAAACTATCATTTGACATTGACTTGTTTCTAACAGCCGTCATTGAGACTGGCTGCAATTTGTTTTGGGGTCAGATAGTACAACAACCTGCAGTGAGTCTAAACTGAAATGAAACACTTTTCAACTCCTGCATGCAACAGCTGTAGTGGAGGAGACGAGGAAATGTACTATATGAGCCAGAGGACCATTGTAGCTCATTACCATAAGTGCTAAGCCATGATTTAATCAAACCCAACCAAGTTATGTAGGGGTGGAATTTGAAACCTACTTCCTGATGTGTGTTTGTTGCCTGCATTTTGGAATGCACTTTTAAGAAACTGACCAGGCACAAACATCTGCCATGATTTTTGGAACTTTCAAATATATATTTTCTGCAGAATGCACTGTGCTTAACCACACAAAAACATGTATAGGTTGTTAGGGATGTCATGGGGAACACCCTGGTATTGTAAATAATACATGATATGTGGTGCTACAGCTTTAAGAGTAATTTACTGAATTGTGGACAGGTGACGGTAATGATGGAATGAATCAGCATTTGTTACTGCATAAAATAGAGCTGAGTAGTTTGCTTCTTTGCTCTTGATTTAATCTTGTAGCCACGCTGCCCGAATGCTCTGGAATTAACCTGAATGCCATGTTGCTACACATGGACTAATGCTCTTGGACTTTATACCTTGAAGCTATAATGATGTTCTACAAGAAGCTTTGATGCCTTCTGCTAGATATTTACTCGACACAGAGGAACACAGAGGTTTGTTCTCTTATGCTTATGAGCATGGACTGTTGTTCTTTCTAGGGTAATGAACTGCATGCCTGAAGGGAAGAACTGCTGGCTGTGAGTTTACTCTCCGGGGAAAGAGGTTGCCAGCTTAAGACTGTAAATACTTGGGCAAACCGGGACTGCATTTGTTTGCCATACTCTGCAAGCCGAACCAGGGAAGAGCTAGGCTGCAGCAGGAGATTTTGCTGTGTGCAAGTACTTACTGTGAAACTGAAAGACTAAGTTTGTTTGCATAGTTGTTCACAGATAAGATTCTACTGTTTATGTTCTTTTCATCACCACCTCTGCTGAGTAAAAGCTCTTTATGTTTTGCACCGTTCAACTGAGTCTCTGCTGTTATTGACTGGGTGTGAAGGAGAAAATTAAATGGGCACCTCCGCTGTCGCTCATAGTTAACTACTACACTCTGCTAGATTTGAACTCAGCGCCCAGTACACCACCATTTCCCTCTCATAGGTCAAAGGTGTCTGTCTGCAGACATTTCCATGGACATGTTGCAGGCATGACTAGACACCAGGGTGCACGGAATGCAGTTCACCTTCCCACCAAAGTGGTACCTATTTATCTACTTGCAATTTCTTGCTTTCAAACTGCAGCACTCGGGTCTCGAACACCTGACACACTCACCTTCCAGTCGTCAAGTTTGGCATCTTAACCACTAAGCCACTGCAGTCCCCTTGTATAGGTCAAAAGCTAGGTTTTAAACAATTGGTGTAATAGAGGTTAGAACCTGCTTTTGCTTTTTCATCAGATGTTTATCTTATGGGTAGACTATGCTCTTAGAGATGAAGTGGGGCCAAACAGCCAGAAAATGTATGAAGTACAGTAAATTAAAATGTATTTATGAAGGTTAAGATAAGCAAAGTGCCCATGTGTAACAAACTAATGTAGTACAGCAACACACTCATCCAAGTTTTGTATTTAATGAAGTACTGTACATGGACAGAAACCTAGCTTTTAAGATACTATAATTGTTTTTTCCTAATTAAAATGTTAACTGCACTCTGCCAATCGAGCTGATATTTTTGCCAGGGCCTCCGAATGTCCAGTGAAACAGAACTTGAAGTTTTCAGCTACACAGAACCCTTGCTGTGTCAGAATAGACAAGATTCTAGAAGAATATCTGTTAAAAACTGTAATTTAAGACCTAAGTAACTTTGAAAATACATCCTATTCCTTGGTAGTGATTTAAATTCTTTTATACATGTAATGATGTGGAACATTGTGGAAGGAAGAAGAAAATACATTGTTGGCAAATAAAACTAATCATTATTGGTATATAATGTAAATCACAGATGTCAAGCAAAGGTGACAAAACACTGTCTTTATGTAATTATTTAAATTATTTAGTGGATATAGGACAGGAGGAATAGCTAAAATTATTCTGTACTACTTCATAATGCAAATTTTGTAACAATATGCACAAAGAGCAAACTTTATGTTTCCCTGTCAACTGTGTCACAAATCTTTTAAAATATTGCATCTTAGTATCTCCCATTATTTCCAGAGAACATCGCCAATAGTTTGATTATGGGAACTGTGGTGCTACACATACCAAAGGCAAAAGATTCAAAAGGCTATTGAAGGCTTGCTCCAACCTGCCAGCAAATTATGTACTGTATTCTACTTCATATTTCAGTGCTGGCCTTGAACCAAGATTTCTGTTGCTGAAGAAGTAAGGAAGGACTGAAACCCGAGATAACTTTTCAGAATAGGTCTGACCTCATAACGCTGTTCTCCACAGCTCAACATCAGGATGTCATCAAGTTCCTGGAAAATTTTGACAAACATGAGACTGAGGTTTTACCAGCTATCGACAGGAAATACGTATTTTAAAAGCAAATTAATGCATAGGAAATGTGATTTGATTATATCAGAATAACAGAAACCTAAGAAATGGATATAGGGCGGGTATGGACGGGAAAATTTAATGCTTTTGTTATATACAACACCCAGAGTAGTGGTTTGCCACTAATTGGGCAATACAGAAATTTAGCAAATATACAATTAAGAAATGAAAGAACAAAAAGAATATGGAACAAATGTTGCCCATGTTGATCCAATTATAACTATCTAGCAGTAACATGTGGAAAAACATACCATTACACAGTACTTTGCAAATCTTTATATGCAATTTTCTTATGAGCACTGAACACAAAAGAATAGTCCGTATGATACCAAAGTTCTGCATCAAGAATAAAATGAGTTTCCCAGGGTAAAATGCAGCTTGCTTGTGTCCAGGAGGGGAATTATGGTTGGGGGAAATGTCACAGAGATTTATCTAAGCCAAATATTAGACAATCATGCTTATATAAACCTTCCGGAGAAAAGGCTCAAATTTAATATTTTCTCATCAAGTGTTTTTGCCTCTGGTTCTGCATCAGCTGAAAATGCTTACGGCAGGGTTCCCAACCTTTTCAAGCCAGGGGGTGGGTCATGCTCTCTCAGACAGCATCAAGGGCTGGATGGCCATTTTGCCCTGCCTACTTCAAATGTGTGGCCATTTTGTTTCTCAAATGCCCTTGGAGAGGTGGGGGGCACAAGAAATGGTGCCACAGGCTGGATCTGGCCCTTAGGTTGGGAACCCCTGGCTTACAGTGTTAGTAATTCAGAATCAATGCTATTAAACCGGAATGAGTTGCTGTTCTAATGTGGCTCTTTTAATATTGTCAGAGTTCAACTCTAGACAGTTTAACATACAATGGGAGCTACAGTCCAACAATGGGCCACATGTTCCCTCACCCCCATAAACATTGCTTCCCTTTCTGGTCTATCCAGGATATATCGGGCAAATGATTAAAGAATTTATGTTGGCTGCCAATTTGTTTCCAGGCATGATGCAGAATGTTTGAAAGATCCAAGCAGCTTGGGCATAGGGTGTTTGGGAAACAACTTACACTCATATAAACAAGCCTGATAATTCAAATCCCCTCTGGATTCCTGTTTAAAATTACGATAATTATGAGCGGGAAAAGTGGGCAGAGATAGGAAGTGTTTATGGTGTCCTCCCACCCTGACTAAAATCTTAGAATTCCACAGGCTACAAAACCTTGGGAGCTGTAGGCCAATAAACAAACATTTCCTGTCTCTGACCCTTTCATTTGTAATGACTCACCTTCGTAACTTCATTATTGCCCAGTTTGTTAGGGATCCAGTCACACTTGGGAAAGGAGTTGAAGACCTTTGCTATCTGTAGCATTTAACTGAAATTACTATGGACACCAATTCAGTCTGCTTTACCATTTCTTGGTTTTGTTTTGGTTTTATTTATGCATTCCATTTTATATGCCAATAACTTAGAACAGCAACAGGAGACTTAAGGGCTTTTGGCTGAGAGATGGGAAAGAAGTTACGTTTAAATTAAGAATTTTTTAAAAGCAGATTATCCCCCACCAACTTCCTTTGAAGCTATGCCTTACAGTATATGTCAAAAAGGTTTCTCCAATCTGTGCTTCCTTTGTAAGATGAAATCATCTGGTGCTTGCAGAGTTTATCGCTTCAAAGGTACTGACAGGCCCTTAAGATAAGATACTAAATATTGTGGCAAAGGACAGGTCTTTTACATTTTGTGACTAAAAGACCCTTAAATATGTGGTTTCTACAACAAATGATAGAGGGATAATTAATTTGGAATTCATATTGACTATCAGAGAGTCTCTCATCTTGTTCTGGTGAAGGCAATTTGACCTTAGAGAGAGCCAACTAAAATGTGGGGTTAAAAAAGATTGCTCGTTACTTCTCCTCTCCAGAGATGGTCTGTAGGATGGTACCCACCATGTTACAAGCCACTCACATAAGCTCTTAAACATATCAGTGAGCACATATTTACATAAAACTCTCAAGGGCAACTGTATACTTGAACTAACACTTTGAAAGATGGAGAACTATTCTGAAGTGTAAAATAATCAACTAAATGTGCAGTTACATTACTTAAAAATATGTTTCAAATCTAGGGTTGCCATAATTATCTCCTATCAAACCGGGACAGCAACGTGATGTCTTTGCATTCTTCAAACTGCATGCATTGGATGGGGCTGTCAAGGAGACCATGGCTCTAAGACCCCGCGGAATCCTTGTCCGGGGCGGGCAGTCTCCGTCTTTTCTCCTTCATTTCCAATGGCTCTGTGAGATGGAGCTCTTCGTGCTGGTGCTCTTGCCTGCAGTGTTGCAAGCGGGCCTTGCCGACCTTTCAACTCAGCTACCTGGATCCCTTATCAGTACCAGCACTAAGTGCTCTTCAAGGTGAGCCAAGGGATTTTTGCAAAGAGTTAATTCACTGCCTCCCTGTTTTTCTTTCAATTATCCTGCTTGCAAGTGTATCCTCTCCCTGGTGGGCTTCTCAGGGTGCTGTTTTGACTTCACCACTTGCAAGCAGGATAATTGAAAGAAAGGCAGGGAGGCAATGGATTAACTCTTTGCAAAAATCCCTTGGAGGGGGGTGCCCTTAGTGTGGACTGATCTTGCTTCCTTTGTTTGAATTTAAAAATCCAGGATTTTAACTTGATTTTAATTGAACCGCCCGGGACAATGCTTCTGACCTTGAATCTGGGAAAATCCCGGATATCCGGGATGTATGGCAACCCTATTCAAATCTGATTTCAGGTCACATGGTTTTCAAATAGGTTTGCACGTCCATAGCACAAATAAATCCTCCTATGTTGTATATCAATACATGGTCTTACAGTGGCCATGTAGTGATATACCTTTGTAAAAATATTTTCTGTTAAAATTATTCAAATGGCATATCACTATGCTACATCAAATAAATAAATACAGTAAAACCTCACATAAAGAGCATCTTGCTTAGAGACTAACTCACTTAAAGAGCAGAATTTTCTCTGAATGGTCATCCTCGCTTAACAACTAAGCACAACCAAAAACTCGCTTAACAACTAAATCAGGGTTTGGAATCCCCCCCCCCCCCGCCAGAAGTAACAATCGGTCACTTACAATGGCAATAACAGCAATTTTTCCAAGTTGTTTCGCTTAAAGAGCAACTTGCTTAAAGAGCAATCCCATGGAATACATTATGCTCTTTGAATGACGTACCATTGTATACTTTTCAAAAGATCTGTGTCAACAGCAGAGACGGACTCCAGCTGATCAGGAGCATTTCCATTGCTGCCACAGATTATCACTAATCAGCTGAAGCCTGACTAGCCAATCACTTGATTAGTGGAGACAGGATCTTGGAGTTCCTTGATTTTCCCCTGTCAAGCTGCTTGACAGTAGAGACTCTAATAAATATCAACAAAAGGACACACACATTTAAAATTGATTTATTTTGCACTGGGACTGTGCAGTTGGACCATGACTATGCAGGGTGGCTTTATTTGTAGAAGGCACATTGAGGAATCGAGCTTCCAACCTCTGCAGTCAGATATATAAACCACTGTAGCTCAGTGATTTAGGATCTGGCTGAGGAGCCAGAGGTTGGAAGTTTGATTTCCATTGTGCTTTCTGGAAGAAGAGCCGGCCAATGTAGTCATGGGCAAGCTACATGACCCAGGATGCCCCCAGAAGAAAGGAACAGTAAACCACTTCTGAGTATTCTCTACTTAGAAAACCCTGGAAAGGGCCACAATAAGTCAGAATCAACTTAACAGCATGCAATTATAAGTCATGGCCTAGGTAAAGATCTCTCTTGCATGAAAGTCAGTCGTATACAACTCTAGGGTACAGTGCTCATCTCCATTTATAGCCAAAAAGCCAACTCTGTCTGGCCTGCCAAGTTTTGAACACTGCTGACCTGCCAACCTTCCAGGCATCATGTTCAGCATCTTAACCACCAAGTCACCGCAGTCCCTATACATGGCTTAGCTTTCTTATAAATCAGGGCCTCCTTCATGTGTTTCAAAATTGTCAATTTTTTAAACCTTGCAAGGCGCTTAGTCACTTTTTAGGTGATTAATATATATGGAAAAGGAAATTGTTATTGGTGGGGCTGGGATTATAAAAGGGCACCAAAATGGAATCATATTCCTTTGATTTAAGCTCAACTGAAAATGATTTTTATAATATAAGACACACAACTGTTTGACAAATTGCTCTGTTCTGCTGATGTCAGTATTTGGCTTGCCTTGTTTAACTGCTCCCTCTTCATCATCTGCAAAGTGATAATCCAGTGCTCTGCATGTGAAACCAGGGTATGAGCCTACAAGCCAACTTTGCACATGACAGTCATAATAGCAGTACAGTGGAACCTCATACAACAATCGCCCCGTATAGCAATGAAATCGCATAACAATTAGGTTTTGGGGGGGAAATGGCATCCCGCATAACAATTTTCCCTATGGAAAAAAATCGTACAACAATTTTTCAGTGGGAAAAATCACTTAGCAAAAAACAAAAAACAAAAAACATTGTACTGTACGATGTATCCCTTAGGGGAAATCACTATACGATGCTGCATCGTATAGCAATTGTTTCGTACAACAACGAGCCCCGTGGAATAGATTAAAATTGTTGTATGAGGTACCACTGTATTTCTGAACCACTAAAATTTCCATGCTGCCCCAATTCTTCCTCAGCCAAGTTGTGAATGCCTATCTTTTCACACATAGATTGTCCATGTAATGGAGCACAGCTGATCAGCACTGCCACGGCTGGGCTTTGAAAAACTGCCGCCGCCAGAGCCGCAGTTCCACCTTCAGCTCCCTCCCCCCTCCCACCCGGTAGGGGAGGTGGGAGCACAGTTGATCAGCGTTGCCGCGGGAGGTCTTTGAAAAACCGCCGCTGCCAGAGCCATAGTTCCACCTTCGGCTCCCTCCCCCATCCTGCCCAGCGAGGGAGGTGGGAGCACAGCTGTACTTCGCTGCCATGGCGGGGCCTTGAAGGACCACTGCCACCAGAGTTGCCGGTCCACTTCCTTGCCTCAGCTGTGTTGGGGCCGGTTCGTCTTCTTCTTTGGCTCCGTCAGGGGCGTGCGAGCCATGGGGCTCCATTTGGGGATGCTAGTAGCTGAGAGATTGTGTAATTAATTTTGCTATGTTAGTACTTAAATGTTTATTGCATCATTTATTTTGTAACTTATTGTATTGTTTACCCATGTTGTATGCCACCTCGAGTCACACGTGGTGTTGAGTGAGGTGGGATAAAAATTTAATAAATAAATAAATAATTGCTACCACATCCTTTTTGAGGAAAAGACCATGGAAACGTCTTTGTCTGTGAATGGAGATGAGAACTGAATTCTAGACTCAAATATGACTGGCTTTCGAGCAAGGGCGGCCTAACAGCAGTTTAACCACTGCACCACCAGGACTTTAGATAAAGGTGAAGATAGTCACTCTCCAAAGTCTCCGTGGGAAGACTGGGGTAGGGATGTTGAAGATGGTGTATGATATTCTACTTTACTTCTATGGGAATCACTTCTGAAATGAGCTGGGGGGGGATGGGCCTCTCTACCTTCATTTTGTGGGGACTGTGGTAGCTTAGTGGTTAAGATGTTGAACTTGATGACTGGAAGGTCGGCAGGTCAGCAGTTTGAGACCTGAATGCTGCTAATTTAGCAGCCTGAAAGCAAGAAATTGCAAGTAGATAAATAGGTACCACTTCGGTGGGATGGTAAATGGACTTCCGGGCACTCTGGTGTTTAGTCATGTCTGCAACATGTCCACAGAAACATCTGCAGACACAGACAGCACTGGCTCTTTGCCTATAAACAGAGATGAACACTGGACCCTAGAGTCGGATACAACTGGCTTTCGAGCAAGGGCAACCTTTACCTTTACTATCTTCATTTTGTATCCCTTTCACCTCTTTAAACCTACACAATTCTCTTTCTTTTTTTAAATTTTTTTTATATATCGCTTTATTTCAGCCCAACGGGTGACTCAAAGCGTTTCCCAACATGTAATAATACAAAAATACAATACAGTAAAAATGTAAACAATACGATCAATATACAATATAAAAGAGTCCATAAAGACAACATCAATCATCGAAATACAAGCTAAATATACAGTAATACAAAAGTATACATAAGCAATTCAATCAAGCATGAGAAATACAATACAGTAGGGTCACAGCCGAGCTTCTATACCATTTCATAAACTGGCATGTTTTTTTAAAAAAATATTGCTCTCAAAATACATACTTCAATAGGTATTTCAAAATAGTATTTAAACATGCCTTTTGTAACCTTTAAAATGCTGGGAACTGCGTCATGACACTAGAGGAAGTGTGAAGTCTGGTAGATAGCTACATTCTGGTGTGCATATTAGACCAAGAGGTGTGAAAGTCTAATCCCTCAAGCCTCCCCAGAAGAGCCATCTAGCTGGCTGTCAGCACACTTCTCCAAATAGATGCAAAATGTTTAAAGCTGCCAGGCAGCTACACAGTGATATGCAGGGTGTGTTTCAGTATATATGGCCAAGAACTACATATAATTGACACGGGAAACTGTGTTTGCCACTTGGTTGTCCGCCTGGGAGAAATTACTAGATCTTTTCGGTAAGTAGACAGATGGAGTTTGCTGTAACCTTTTAACGTAGGCTACATATAATACTTGGCATTTATTGCTACCTTATCCCCACCCCGCTTCATTTACTGCAACAACACAAATAAAATTGTATTAGACACAATAGTAATAGGAGCTGTGTGTGTGTGTGTGTGTGTGTGTGTGTGTGTGTGCGCGCGCGCGCAGAAAAATACACAATAGCACAAGGTAGCTGAGAAAAGTTTAAAGCAGGAATCAGAAGATTTATAAGACTGATATGACCAGAATGCTGTTTACAAACAAAGCAAAAGTAAATACAGCGGAACCCCGTATAACGATTGCATCGTACAACAATGAAATCATACAACGAGTGCCTTTAAAAAAAATTTGTATCGTACAATGATTTTCATCGTTGTACAATACAAATTTTTTTTAAAGGCAAAAGCTGGGTGGCTTTGGGGAGCCATGGGGGAACCTTCCCCGCCCCCAGCCCCTTTCAGAACTTGCAGCGCTGGGCTGCTTTCCTCCTGGGAAGTGCATTCCCAGGGGGAAAGCAGTCCAGCACTTATAGCAAAAGGGATTCTCAGTGGTTCCTCTGCCATTTCGGCAAGGAGAACACTGAGAATCCCTTTCGCTAACAGTACAGGGGTGCCTTTGGCCAGAGAAGGGCTTTCCAAGTAATAAAGCGTTTCTCCAGGCAATCGCACCTCTGCGCTGTTAGCAAAAGGGATTCCCGCTGGTCCCCCTGCTGTTTCTGCAAGAGGACCAATGGGAATCCCTTTCGCTAAAAGTGCAGGGGGGCCTTGGGCCAGAGAAGTGCTTTACCCTTGCGTCAGGTGAAAGGTGAGGCCACACATCATGGTCCACCTAGCCAATGGGTGATGTGATATTCAAATGGCTAAAGAACCGCATGCAGATGGACTTATTTTCTGCACATTGGTAGACTGTCCTTGCGGAGACATCTACTAATGTGTGGACTCCTTGCTGAATAATGACTCCAAGGTATCCAAGGTATTGGGCTGATACTTTACTCAAATCCCGACTTAAAGCCTACCCTTGAGTTATTGTTGAGTTGAGAAAATAGTTATAAATCTTTAAAACAATACAAAAAGATGCAACCTAACAGAAGAAAACTTTCTGTCTTTTTCTGCACAGTAGTAGAAACCAGAAGCTGAGTGCCGCGTAGTGGTCAAAAGATTGCACTACAACTTGGAAAGTCTCTAGTTCAAAGATTGCCTATATGTCATGAATTCACTAGATGTTTTTGGCAAACTATTCTTTCTTTCTTCTTAAGTCATACTTACCATCTGCAATAGAACAGTAATACTGACTTACAAGAGTCAGCATGGTGTAGTAGAATGAGTGATAGACTAGGACTCAGAAGATATGGGCTCAAATTCCTGCTCGACCACAGAAAATCACTGAGGATGGCAGTATCAAAACTACTCCTTAAATATCTCACAAAACTTGAGATATTAGGATTGCCGTAAATTGGATGCACCTTGATAGCATATAAGATACAATACTGACTCACTTGGGATGGTAGTTGTTAGGATTACAATGAGATAATGCTCTGTGAAATGCCTTGAACTCTTTAAAAGTCATAAAGATGTAAGATATTTTAATGTAGACAGGTTCCTGATTGATTGATTCATTGATTGAATGATTGATTGATTGAATGATTGATTGACTTTGGCTAGAATCCTATTAAACTGCCGACACCACCAGAGCCATTGGCGCAGGTGCTCCGGGGCCAGCCCCTCCCAGCCTGGGAGTGGATAAGAGCAGCTGAGCCCCAGGACAGCCAAAGACCGCTGACGCTGCCAGCGCTGTTGCCGCAAGTGCTCCAGGGGCCCTGACCAGGACTTAAAGGCCGTAGAGGCAGCAGGACTTTTGCCGCTGCCTCCAGCCCCCTCTGTGGGGCAGAGAGGTCCTGCAGCAGCAGACGCTGGGATAGACCATCTCTGCTGGTGTCCTAGAGCCCCGCCTATGCCTCCGGCCAGGACTTAAAGGCTGTAGAGGGGGCAGGACTTTTGTCGCCACCTCCGGCCTCTTCTGCAGGGCAGAGAGGTCCTGCAACGATGGACGCCAGGACAGACCATCTCCACCGGCATCCCGGGGCCCTGCCCACGCCTCCAGGCAGATCTTAAAGGCCATAGAGGCAGCAAGACCACCACTTCCCACTTTTGGACTTTTTTGGGGCCAGAGTGAGTTGTGTGCTGTATTACTGAGTTGTCACTGTTACTTTTTAATTGCATTTTGTGCTTTACTCTTGTTATATTGTATTTTTCTGCTATATTGTATCTTTATTTGACATGTTGTGAGCCGCCCTGAGTTGGCCTGTGCTGAGTAGGGCGGGATACAAATCAAATAAATATAAACAACATAAACATATTACATATTTATGGGAGCATAACTCCTTTGTCGTAGACTGCAGCAATGAACTGCCACAAATTAAGAAGCCAGCACAGAGTTATGCAATTTGTCTGTGATAGCGAATACTTACTCCAACTTCTTAACCTGTAGCAATTCACCACTGAAATTAACAGGATTTCTCCAGCCAGTATATCCCATATTTTTTCACAATATGATGACCAAAATCCTCTCAATTATGTTAGCTGAACTGTAATCTTCAGTTTATTCCTCCCTGGTAAACAAATGGTCCTTGATGATTCTCAGGGATATGTGCATGTAAAGTAGTTTAGCGCACCTGTGCATGAACTCTGAGAATTTCTGTGGGGCCATTTTGTTAGTCCAGGGAGGAACAGACCAAAAGTTATGTGTAGTTATGATTTGACTTATGCTAAGTGACCAATGACTCAAGAATGGCTTTTGATGCCATTTGCAACGTGCAAAGTGAGGCAAACTGTGTAAAGATGACAAAAGACAGATCACGAAACAGTAAGAATAGTATATATGGTCACAAGAGCTAAATATGTCATAAGAACCAGGGCAATGAGACAAGAAAATGAGGTTTTAAAGAGGATTTAAAGAAGCATTCCGTGTCTAGGCACGCCTGCTACATGCTCACGGAAATGTCTGCAAACCACAGATAGCGCTGCCCCTTGGGTATAAAGAGAGATGAGCAATGAACTCTAGAGTCAAATACGACTGGCTTTTGAGCAAGGGTGACCTTTACCTTTACCTAAATAAGGCCAAAAAGTTAGATTGCATGATAGAAGAAGATAGTTTTGGGTGTAAGGAACAGAAAGGAGATGACATTTCTAGCCATAATTGCAAGAAAAGGGCTGAGAGGGAGGGGACAATGAAGAAACAATGAGCTTACATACTGTAGTAGAGGTACAAGGAGTTATGGAAAGTGGAGAGATTCAAGAAAAGAACTCACATTAAAACGTATTTTACAAGATTTTATCCTCAGTCCTGCCCACTCCCCTTTAATTTTATGTCAAGAAAAGAATTGCAGCCCCGGCTCTTCTTGGGACTTGGAAACAGTTTACTGAATCACAATGCTAGCGTTTGCAAATTCAATGTGCATCGGCCTCAGTTTTGGCAATAGCAAATGACATATTAAACAACACTTTAAAAATGCAACCTGGGCTTTCTTTTGTGGAAGCTGCACTTTGGGGAGAAAAACACTTCTGCTGAAATTTTAGACCAACTTGAATATTTACTGTGAACTTTGTCTGCAGCTTGTCTCATCTGCCTTGTTTCGATGAATATGTGCTTTGGGAGACAGGCAGAATTACTGAGAGTGGTTTTTAAAACTTCTGCATATAAGTTGCCAGACTTTTAACTTAGGACAAGTAGGAATGAAAATGTCCCACAGCAAATGGGTAATGTGCAGCAAATGTTTTCACCTATGGCCAAAGAGCCCTAAGACACATATTCAGTGATTTACCGACCGAGAGGAGAGCTGATTGGCCAAAGCAATGTGCTCCAGTGCTCAATAGAATAATGCACACAACATAAAGCTTCTGGACTACCTCTTCCAGGACAAGAGACATGAATGAAGATCATACTTTGCTTGCCCTGAGATGTGGCCGATTTTACATAACTCTTCCAAAGAGGATAGGAAGTGGCTTTAAGATTTCCCCTGAGTGGAACAGCAGAAGCACTACATACTGGGATGAACAGTATCATGTCTGTCTGCATTCATGGGGAGGGGAATAATAAAAAACATTACTCACTTATTGGAATAGTTCCTATTTTCCTTTTGAAACACAGCCATCCCTCTGCACAGCAGGAGATTCATTCTCCTCAAGTCAGCAGAAATGTTACAAGCACTATCTGTAGCCATGTCATCATGCTCCAGCTAATAAAAATGAAAATACCTAACAAATATTTGGGCCTTAATGTACAAGAGTGGTGAAGATGCATCCATAAAGACAAACAACCATATGGGAGGCTAGTCATAGACCCAAATGCTGCATAGATGTAGATCAGGGGTTCTCAACCTACAGCCAGGGGGCCGGGTGCGGCCCACACTATTTCATGTGGCCCACACTGCCTCCACCACACCTGAAAATGCTGGCAGGGCAAAATGGCTGTCCGGCCCCCAAAGCTGTCTGAGAGAGCGTGACCCGGCCCTCGGCTTGAAAAGGTTGAGAACCCTTGATTAGATTAGATGTTTTAACCAGATTTCCCCTACACTGGACTGACTGCACTGGTGAACTGTGGTCTTCTGGGCCTAATTTAAGGTTCTGGTTATAATCTATAAAGTTTTGAACAGTTTAGAACCTCAATACCTAGCAGAGAATCCATCTCCAATGAATTCCACCCACGCAACCAGATGCTCTCAAGCATGTAGCTGCAGCTACCCATCCCAAGGGAGTCCAGAAAGCCCTCTATCATGAATAGGGCCTTCTCAGTGGTGACCTCTTTATTGTGGAATTCTTTGCCAGTGAATATTTATCAGGCTGCCTCCCTTAATGTGTTCAAGAAACTGGCCAGGGCAGAGCTTTTAAAGAAGGAATTTACTGTATTAATATCTTGCCCCAAGCTAATTCTGCCTCCAATTCGTTGTATCCCCACCACCTGCCTGTGTCGTGGGATTAATCTGGTGCTATACAGTTAGCATATATGTTTTGGTGCTATAAGGCTGGCTTATTATTTGCTATTTTATATGGTGCTATTTTATGTACTGTATTCACCACCCAGAGTAACAGTTAAGTCAGATAGGCAGTATAAAAATAAAAGAAATTGAAATTCATGTTGGTTTTAAATTTGTTCCGTGGGGCTAGTCGTTGCATGCATCGTATAGCGATTTTCCCTATGGGATACATCGTACAACAATTATTGCCATAGGAGTGCATTAAAAACCATACAGACCACAGGAAAAAAGCAAGGAAACATTTTTTTAACTTTCTCAAACTTTCTCAAATACTTATTAACATGTTAAATACAGGCCATTGCACTGTACACCCCCCACCCCTGGGCCAAGATATAAAATGGCCCCATTGCAAGCAATCAACAAAGAAATTCAATTTTAAAAAAATTAAAAAGCACTTTAGGAATGGTTCACCAACCCCCATGCAGGGTAAAGAATCATAGCCAAAAATAATCCACCCCTCCCATTTTGAAACAATGCTCGAAGAAAAAAAATGGAATTTAATGGAGGCTAAAACTACCACCCTCCCCCACCCCCACCCCCACAGAAGACATTCAGACCCAATCAAATCTGCCTACCTTTCCAACTTGAGAAACACTCCAAAACTACTCCAAAACTGCAAAGAATGCTCCAAGAATGCAGAAAAAATGATTGAAATGCAAAAAAAAAAAAAAAAAAAAAGAAAGAAAAAGAAAAAGAAAAAATCGCCAAAAATGGCTCCGGAGCTCGCTCCACCTCTTCACTCTTTGTGGTGTGCAACACATGGGCTTCAACACACTTGGTTTAGGTGCTTAAAAGCCTCCCAGGCACAATGCGACCTGGGGAAAAGTGATGCATCGTACAACAACTAAAATCATTGTACGATGCATATATTTTTGTTTAAAAAAGGCAATCATTGTACAATTTAGTTGTTGTATGATGCGATCATTATACGGGGTTTTACTGTACTTGGAAAATTAATTTTTCAGGCTACATGTCTTAGAACAGTGATGGTGAACCTTGGCACTCCAGTTGTTCTTGAACTTCAATTCATACCTGTCAAGCGTGGCTCCAGAAAATATGGGACCTGAGCAGGACCCTTCTGCACAGAACCCTTCTGCGCATGCGGAGAACCTTTTGTGCATATGCAGAAGGGTTCTGCACATACACGCATGTTCAGTACCTACTTTCCCCGCCAGTCAAATTACGGGATGGCGGTGGGAAAGTAGAGGAAGCGGCGCAGAAATACGGGAAATCCCGGCCAATTCAGGATACTTGACAGGTATGCTTCAATTCCCAGAAGCCCTGATCAGCAGGAGTGATGACTTGGGCTTCTGATAATTGAATTCAAAACAGCTGGAGTGCCAAGGTTCACTATCACAGTCCTAGAATATCCCAATGAGGCACTAGCTATAGCTACACTGATTTTTTGGGTGGGTGATTGTGAGTTATTATATATTTTAAAAAGAAACTTTTCCAGGCTGCGTAAAGGATATAATATGGGTAGGACTGTCTTTTAGTAAATTAGAACAAAACCAAATTTGATCAGTGTTTAGTTGTATATTTGCTAATACTGCAAAAACAAAACCAACTTTTGAAAATACTTGTCTGTTAGGGAACAAAAATGAATTGTACAAAGGTAACAATTATGAAAGTCCAAAATATTCCCTGAACTACTTCCAGAAAGAAAGTCAATATCCAGCTTAAAATATGTGTAAATTTGTTCTTTGTTTTGATATCAATTTTTAACCTACAAAATAGTTGAATATATGTTTCCCTCTAAATAATCCTGGCTAAAACTGGGAAGTACTATCACATCTCAAAGCCATGGGGGGAAATGAATGAAAAAATGAACCAGTTTTTTTAATGTACTGTGAGTGGAACAAACTTATAGTGACCCTAAGGTAAGTGAGATACAGTACTGAAGAAATTATTTTTCCAGTTCTGTCTTCCCCTTGTGAGTTTCCATGGCCAAGGAGTAATTTGGACCCAGGTCTCCTGAGTTCCTACTCCATCACTCTATCAACTGTCTCACACTAGCTATCCATGTTGAAATTACCATGAGGTAATTGAACTGCTAATGCAGGTTTAAAGAAAGGAAACAAGATTGAAGTAAGGAGTGTGTGTGTGTGTGTGTGTGGGGTGGTGGTGGTGTTAAAATGGCACCTGTAATTTTAGCCTTCAGTGTGCTTGTTGCTTCTTCTGAGTCTCAGCTGATAAAAATTATTCCTGTTATTAAATGCCATCAAGCTGCTTGACGTATGGTAGCCCCATGAATGAGAGAACTCCAGAATGTCCTATTATTAATGGTCCTGCTCAACTCTTCCTTTTATGGATTTAATCCATTGGTCTCTTATTTGGCCTTCCCTTCTTCTTACTGCCTTCAACGTTTTCCAGTATTGTCCTATCCAATGAGAAATGTCTTCTCAGAATGTGCCCAAAGCATGAAACCTGAGTTTAGTACAGTAAAACCCCAGGTTACGGAATTAATCCATTTCGAGTGGTTTTCCTTATAGCAATTTTTCTGTGAAGTGAAGCATGGTTTCCCATAAGAATGTATTGAAAACCAAAAAACATTCTGGAGGTTAGAAAAGAGAAAAACCCATAATTTTTCTATTGAAAACTCTTTCTAAAGTGGCAAAAACACAGCGAAAAATTTCAAAGTGCCCTTTAGAAAGAGTTTGAAACAGAAAACAATATGTGTGATTTTGAGGTGGGGGCATTTTAGTGAGCTCAAGAGATGATATTTTTTATTTTTATATGGATAGTCGTCATATTTTTGACATCAACATCTAGTGGCCAGCTCTGGTAATTGCAGGGAAAGTGCCGCTGAACAGCACATGAGGGGTGGGGGGAAATTCTGACACTTCCTGGTTGTGCTGAGAGCTTCTGCCGGAGCCAAAATGCAATGAAAAATTCCAAAACTGGAGCAGAAATGCTCCAAACACCCTTCCACCACTGTGTGAAGCATCAGAACACCCACAAAACTGTCCGTAATGTGACTTTTTTCCTATGAATCAGGACACGATTTCCTTAGAATTTCCTTCCATAAGTCGAGTTTTCTGTTACCCGAGGTGTCCGTAACCCAGGGTTTTAATGTACTTTATTAATGAATAATTTAGCTAGAATAAAAAGATAAAAAATTAGCTAGTGACTAAAGTAAGGTCACTATCTTATTACTGCCTAACCCACGTACAAGTATGGAAGGAAAGAAGGCCCATAACTGGCAGAGAAACCTGAGGTGGCATTTATTTTTTCTTTCTTTCCTGTCTCATTCTCCGTCTGTTTTGAATGTTGTGTTTTCAGTACAAAAAGTTGCTAGCTCTCATGATTTAGATGTATGTTTGAAACTTGTGGGCTTAAATAAAGAAGGTATTAAGCTTCTCACCCAACAGAGACTACATACCATTGCCTCATGATTTCCAGCCACTCTTCAATAAACAAACAATCTTACGGTCAGCCCACAGCTTTGTGAAAGTAAATACAAAATTCTTCATTTTTATACAAGCTACATCAGAACCAAGTTATGAAATGTAAGAAGCGAAATGTGTATGCTTTTCCTTTCTTTTTAAGAAAACATTTACAGGATAGCCAATGAAATTGAAAAAAGAGGAGCTGCACATCTAACTAGTCACTTCCCCAGTTTTGGTTGTCATCCTACCATAGTAAAATATCAAAAATAACCTTGTTATTATGTTCAAAATTATACAGAGAAAAAGACTGATAGCAATTGAAAATGGAACAGAAACATTTCAAAATGTTACAGATTCTAGAACAGTGGTTCTTAACCTTATTGGAGGTAATGAACCCTGCAAGTTTCATACGTGCATTCACTGAACCCTTTGTTGAATTTGCCTTAAATACCCCGGTGAACAGTACGGACACACAAGCACCTCCACTGAACCCCTGAGACTGACTCACCAAACCCCTGGGGTTCGATTGAACCCAGACTGACTCACCGAACCCCTGGTAGCTCCTACTTCCAATTCTGAGGATGAACTGGAAGGGAGGGGATGAACCATGGTCACTACTGCATTTTGTAAAGCTAGGATATCAATGTGACTAGTAAATAAATGAGAGCAAGTCAGAGCTTGGAAATATTATGGAAGGGAAGATCCCTGGGAAGAGAGGCCCTGGACATAGATGGACCTCATGGCTGAAGAACTTGAGAGACTGGTGTGGCATGTCCTCGGAAGAACTGTTCCGAAGAGTTAAGAAAAGGAAGACTATTGCCATGATGATAGCCAATATCCAGAACGGATACGGCACCTGAAGAAGTGGTTGAATCATGCTTTTAGCTTGTTCATTAACTTAACTTTAAATAAATCACAGCTTTCATAATCTGAATATAACAGGGTAATGAACATTGTTTGAAGTAGAAGTGAAGTACTCTAATCTCCCCTTCATTGGGTAGGATTGCCAGTGTGTGACCAATACACAATGTCGGCAATGTTGATAGTTATGTGGCATGAGATAAATATCAAACTCTTCAGCATTCTCATGGGGTTAGTTATAATTTCACAAGGTAATCCAAAATCGGGGGCTTCCCTTGTGTCTTTCTGAAATACATGCGTACCTGCACTCTGATGTGAATATGTAGCAAAGACAATGCTGCCAAAACATGTTTTGGATTTCTAATCAATGACAGAAGGTCGTCAGGTCCTTTTCAGAAGCATTTTCTGTTTCCATTTGTGGACAAGGGGTATGTGTGCATAATGTGTCTTGGTGTGTCACACATGTGGTTATTTGTTTCTCCCATCTCTACAATATAAACGTGTTGTTGAATGAACCAATCCCTATGCTTTAATTTCTTTTGTTTCTGTTGCTTTTGTGTAAATAGTACACATGGATACTGTGACATAACAAATTCGCAGGTAGCCACTACAGACCTGACTTCCTAAGTTAGAAGTGGGCAAAGTGCAGAACTACATATGTTATTCAACTGCAATTCCCATTAGTCCCACTCAGGAAACCCAATGGTGAGAAACACTGGGGGTTGCAGTACAACAGCATTGGAGGCCTGCACATACAGAAACAGCTCAAAAACCTGTGAAGTGAATCCAATTTAAATAGCCTTATGACTGAAGTTCTCCAACTGTGGTCTGAAAGGAATTCAGGTGATTCATGGAAAACTTTCAGAACAAGTGAGATCGTTTACGCTAGGCACTATACTTAATTTAATTTTTTTGCCAGTTTATCAGAGACTAATTAAGCCTTTGTCTAGAGCAGTGTTTTCCCTAAAATGGTATTAATTTTGTTACTAATGTATGTTGATTTTTTTAAAAAATTCAAATCTGCATTATATCCTTTGATGTACTGAACATTGTCGATTGAGTGGTGCACAGGAATAATGTTTAAGGACTCCTGCCCTTTGGTTAATATAGAAATGTCCTGAAACTAGTCTATGCTGTCCACAATCCCTTGCTTAGACAGGAAGCATCTGTCTCTTCTCAACCTTGAATTCTTGTTTCCATAATAAAGTTTTGTGACTGATACATAAATACGGTATATCAGGGATTTCAAGAGGTTACAATCTAAAAAAAGCAATGTTTCCAGTGTTTGCTGCCCCCCACCCACCCACCCACCCCTGCCTCTGGGAATCTTCAGCTGCCTCTTAGCATTGGTTGCTTGGGCTTTACTAGGATAACTGCATTCTACTTTGGTCAACTGGCTTCCTTCCTGTTCAAGTAGAATTATTTTTCTTACAGAATTATGATGACACACAAATTGGCCACAAAAGGTATGCTGGTGTAAAGGAGAGTACATCACGAGCAGTAGCAGAGTGCCATTAATCAAAGAGTTCCTGCTTCATTCCAAGGATTGGCACAACTGACATGCAATGAGACTGATTGTGTGAGAGCTGTGAGAATCCTAGGATTGAAAAGGCAACTCTTTAATCACCGCCAATCTGCCCTGAGAGTGCTGTCATCTCCCTTATATTCATGGAATTAATGCAGCCAAATCTTGGCCATTTTGTCAATTGTTATACAGTAATGCTATTTGACTTAAAGCAATGGCATTTAAAGCCTTTCTCCTGGGAAGTGTGTGGTCTAGCAGTTCTATATGTTAGCTCTGATGTCAGGCATAATGCTAACAGAACCTGCTAACAGATTAGTGTGAGTGTGTTGCTGTGGGAAAGGAGGAATAATGCACTGGAGACACTGGCTGTATCTTAGTATTTATGTGGTCACCATGTATTAAATCAGGAGTTCTCAACCTTTCAAAGTTGGGGGCCGGGTCACACTCCCTCAGACAGCTTCAGGGGTCGGATGGCCATTTTGCCCTTCCTCCACCACATGGCACTTCCTGATGTGATGGAGGCGGTGGGGGCCCACAGGAAATGGTGCCATGGGCCGCATCCGGCCCACAGGCCACAGGTTGAGAATCCCTCTATTAAATGGTGCTTATAACATGTGGGTACTACAGAGGTGCAATCCAATAATTTATAGTCACAAAAGAGCTACCAGGATGATATCTGAATGACCATCATTAATGTTTTTACTATCTTGTTTCTACTATCACTGTTACTGTTTTGACTTTAGAAATATTATTTCCTTCTGCCACTTGGAACACATAGGATTATACCGTAGTTATCTTTGTCTGGTGAGAGTATTGAGATAGCAGCTGCTGGATTAGCACAGCCATATAGTTGTCCTATAAATGTTGGCATTCCTTAAAATAGGTTTCCAACGCCCACCTCTTTCTTCTGTGGCATTTTGATAAAGGACAACACTCCTCTTAGAATGATTTTAATTACGGTAACTATTTTTGACAAGAAAAGGCCTGTCCCTTTAATCTAGTCATATTACAGTCATGGCACTTGAGTCACAGTAGAATATCATCTTCCCATGCTAAAAAGTGCAAAACTTGGGCTAGATGTTGCAAATCTACAGTGGACTTCAGTCCCAAGATAGAGAATGTAGATAGGAAATCATTGGCAGACAGGCAGGTATCTGGTTATACCTAGCAGTGCACATTGGGACTTCCTCTCTGTCCTGGTATATGCTGGAGTGCGCGAATGATTCATCTAGTCTACAGTCTCTGTCCTAGCAGTTTTATTGCATGCATAATGTCTATCACATCTGATGACATTTTTTTGTACTTCTCATCCCACCCCTAAAGTTTTGGGTTACTTAAAGTAAAGTTCTAACTATTGACCACCTATGGATTTTAGTTGTGTCTCGTTCTTGAGGATCATCACAGTTATTAGGGGCTGTGGTGGCTCAGTGGTTAAGAAGCTCGCCTTGTTAGCTGGAAGGCTGGCAAGTTGACATTTCGAGACCCATGTACTACATGATGGATTTGAGTGCCCGTCTCTGTTCCAGCTCATGGGGACATGAAAGGAGCCTCATTTGGCCATTCCCTGAGCAAAATTTCTCCAGCAAAAACTCTTTCAACCCAGAATAATTTCTGAGACAAAATTATTATTAACAGTTATTTTTGCTTTTGTATTTTCTGTTAGTAGAACGCAAGAAAAAACTCTTATATGTTGCTAAAGGGTAAAAGCAATAACTTTTCACAGAGTTGGAAAGAAAGAAAATTAAGAGAAGTAGAAGAACAAAATGCCTGTTATGGACTTATGAAATTTGATGCTGTTGTATGAGTGGGGCAAAGATAATGAACATTCAACACTGGACTTTCTCCTAAACTCTTTCTCTTTTCCCTTCTGGACAATCAGTATTTCCCCCTGTATCCATGGATCCGGTCTCTAAATATATCTTTGTTTAGCCACAGAAATAAGCATTAAGAACTCTGACTGCAAAATATTGTTCACAAAAATGTTATTCAACAAAGTAAGGAATGTCTAACATAACATAACTTTGGAGCATTTGAGGAAAACAGTTTTGTTTCTACTGAAGGTCAGATGACGCCACCAAGTCTCCCTGATAAACACAAAGCAGTAAAAAAGATGGAAATTGCAAGTGAACGTTATGTACTTGTGCTACAGAAAGTAAAGACAGTGAACACTGATCCTTCAGTTGCTGGATAGGAGTTGATCTTGCCAAATGCAATGTTTGTTAAAAAGTCTTATGTTTGTTTGGGGGGGAAAACACATCTATGCTTTAACTTGCAAGATATATATTCTATATTATATTACTTTCTTATTTCCTTCATTATAAAGATATCCAAGTCTGGCCAGGTTATCCTGCTATGGTAATAGAGTAGACCAGGGGTTCCCAACCTATGGCCCATGGGCCGGACCTGGCCTGTGGCACCATTCCATCCAACTTGCTGCCACCCTTACCACACCTGGAAGGGGAAGCGGGCACATTTACGACAGCATGCATAAATGTGGTTACATCAGCCGTAAATGCGCCCATGGCTGTCGTAAATGTGGAAGTGTGCGCATTTGTTTCCAGAGTCATGGTCCAGCCCACTCAGCTGTCTGACCCGCAGCATAAAAAGGTTGGGAATACCTGGAGTAGATCATACTGCCAGCAATTCAATGCTGAGCATCAGGCAGTGTTTAACTAACCTGACAGCCCTGAGGACTAGCGGACTTGGCAAAGTCCACAGGGAAGGATGATGGTCCCCAAGTGGATTAAATCCCACTTGAATCCATCTTGATGGAGGGCAGCAGCTTCATCCATAGTGGCCTGGGGCTGTGGAGAACCAAAAGGGCTCAGGACCAGAAAGTGACTCGCGGAGCTAGATCAGTGGTATGGGTGTCATGCAGTGATGCAGAAGGCAGATGGAAGGCCACTGCATTATTCTCAGGAAAGTTTTCATGGCTGATCACCATGATGATCACCAATATTCAGAATTGGATATGGCCCAATAATAATAATAATAATAATAATAATAATAATAATAATAATAATAATAATAATAATAATAATAATAATAATAATAATAATAATAATAATAATAATAATAATAATAATAATAATAATAATAATAATAATAATAATAATAATAATATCACATTAAAAGTACCTGTATCATCGAAATCTCTCAACAAGAGATACAGAGAAATCTGATTCATTTTGTGCTGGTGATACAATTATTTAAGGTCACTGTCCTTCTAACCCCCTCTGACATCCTTTGGCAGCTTGAAAATTAAACTTATTCTGAACTTTTCCTCCAGTTTATTTTCTCTTACTCTTTGAATTGTCATTCTAACTTTGTGCAGGAGCTATTTGTCATCTTCAGCTTCTAGTCCTCTTCTTTTGTGTCCTGACCAAACCCTGGACTGCCAAAATAAAACTACTTTCTTGGCTTTGTCATTGGCCAAAATTAAGTCCTCATTGGTGCATGTTTCTGGCAGTAACCAGCAGAACAGTAAATGAGCTGGATTCTGTATCTCTTCATAATCACACCGCATGTTGTTGTCTGCCAGCAGCCACCACTTGAGCATGTTGGTCTTACATTTAGGGACTCCAACCCTCAGCCTATTCAGAGTCTTCCAAGTGGCGTAGGGGAGGTTGAGTTCCTCAGCTATATCCTCTTTTAATGTTGTTCTTTGTCTACTGAGCACCTTCCTCCATCTTCTAATTTGTTTTTGCTCTTGCACACCCTCAAGAATGTTTGTTCTTGCCATAAAGCTCTTCCTGGATATGAGCTGGCAGACTTGAGGCTGATATCCTTTCAGAGGATGTCAAGGGTCATTCTCTTGCTTAGTTCTCTCGGCGTCCTCTGCTACTTCTCTCCTTATCTTAGGTGGAGCAATACCAACAAGAGGGTAATGTTTTCTCAACTGGTGTAGGTTTGAGGCATCCTGTCACTATACACTTGGCTTCATTAACAGTGATATCAACTTGTATTTTGTGTGTAGATGTGCTCCATACTGGAGCAGCATACACTGCTGCAGAGATGCTCAAGGCCAAAGTTGATGTATGCAGCATGAGTGGTTGAGTTCCCCATTTATAGTTTGTGAGTTTCCTGATGGTGTTGTTCCTTGTACTAACTTTGGCTTTGGTATACAGGCAGCGCTGCTTTAAAAAGTGTTAAGCATCACACTAAGTTATTTTAGTGCTGAACAATGATGTAATCAGTTGCCTTGCCATGTAACATCCAACTCAACCCTTGCCTCTCATTTTCAAAGGTGGAAAGCACACACTTGAGTCTTGCTTTGGTTAGGCTTCTTTACATAGAAGCTGGTATCGATCAGCTTCTATGTAAAGATAAGAGATTAGCTACAATATATGCATGTAATTATATTGTTTGCTCATTGAGACAACTCTGTACATATAACCTGAAATACCTAAAAATTCTATGGGCTATATTTGCATGTTCATAAAGTATATATATTAAGATAAAGACAACATGCAGACAGCCATTCAGAAAGAACATGTAGCGGGTGTGGGGCAAGTCTTAGCTTATCCAAGTCTTAGTCCAGCCAAGGTCTTACTGGGTGGCCCTCAGACAAGCTGTTATTTCCCACCTCCGCACAATATAAGCCATGAACTAAACTTCTCAAGAACTATTTGTCATTCAGCATTACTCTGCAGTGTGGTCTGTTTCGGCTTCTAAGATTGTTTTGCTAAATAAAAGGTTGCATAAGGACAACATTTTGAAATGTCCAGTTAGGATTATTTGATCTTCTATGGTTCAGAACAGGAGAACAATGTTACAATGTACTACAAAAATAGATGAACCCAGAGGTGGGTTCCAAATTTTTTTACTACCACACTGTGGGCGTGGTATGGTGGGTGTGGCCAGGGAAAAGCCCTGCTTTGCACCCAAATTAGGACTACTTTATTTCAAAACTTGGATAGGCGGGCCAGCCAGAATTTCTTCTACCAGTTCTGGCAAACTGGTGCAAACGTGCTGATGCCCACCACTAGATGAACCAGTAGTATGTGAGCAATGGGATTTCAGGAAGCTAGACCAAAACTTCATTATTCTTAGAGGAAACCTACTAAAGTCAGTGGGATTTAAGCTAGTCATGTTAGTCATTAATCTTAAGGGCCTTAATTCAATGTTTAGACCCAAACAGAACAGAACTAATACTTTTATGAAATTTAACATAAGTGTTACCAAATTACTATTGATTCAGGGTGCCTGTTGGAAGTAACAACTAGCATTTAGATCAGAAGTTCTCAACCTTTTAAAGCCGGGGGCTGGGTCACACTTTCTCAGACAGCTTCGGGGGCCGAATGGTCATTTTGCCCTTCCTCCACCACACAGCACTTCCTGGTGTGGTGGAGGCGGTGGGGGCCCACATGAAATGCTGCTGTGGGCTGCATCTGGCCCATGGACCACAAGTTGAGAATCCCTGATTTGGATCAATGGCTTTACTCTAAATATAACTAAATCTGTACTCAACCAAAATTTTAATGCCCTATGAGATCAAGAAGGAAATTACAACCTAAATCAGGAGTGGGGAATCTATAGACCTGCTGATGTTTTGACCTCCAATGCTCTAAAGCATGTTTAATAGCATAGCAAAAGATTGTAGAACAAGAACAGATGACTTTCCCAAGCCAGGACCTACAGGCGAAACTCGGAAAATTAGAATATTGTGCAAATGTACATTCATTTCACTTAAAAGGTGCAACAAATATATGAGATAGACTCACTACATGCAAAGTGAGATATGTCATGCCATAATTCATTATAATTGTGATGATTATGGCGTACTGCGTTCATGAGATTATGTGATGATTATGGGGTACATGTGAGGGGGCGGGGCGGTTGGGGTTTTCATAAGCTGTAAGCCATAAGCATTAATATTATAACAAAGTAAGGCTTGAACGATCTCGCTTTGTATGTAATGAGTCTATCTCATATATTTGTTTCACCTTTTAAGTTGCATTACTGAACTGAATGAACATTTGCACGATATTCTAATTTTCCGAGTTTCACCTGTAAATGTTGCTAGAGCATTGGGTTGATGAACACCAAGATTAAAACTTAAGAAACCAAATAGGTCTGCCCATCCGGCTGCCCGGATGGTGATGGGTGTGGCCGTTATGCTCATGCTTCGCCACTGCTCCGGGAGCTGCACTGGTTGCCAGTATGTCTCCGGGTGCAATTCAAGGTGCTGGTTTTGACCTTTAAAGCCCTATATGGTAGTGGGCCAGGTTACCTAAGAGACCGCATCGCCCTGAGGACGTCTGTCCGTCCAACCAGAGCGGACCGGAGGGGCTCTCTAATTGTTCCATCAGCCAGAGGGGCTCGCCTCTCTGGCACAAGGAGGAGAGCCTTCTCCGTGTCTGCACCGGCCCTCTGGAACCTCCTGCCAACAGAATTACGTCTTCGGACGGAGTTGCTGCCTTTCAGAAGGGATCTTAAAACCTGGCTGGCAGGTCAAGTGTGGGGTGCGGGTGGAAGGGTAACCACCATGGGGTGGTTGGTGTAGAGGAACTCTTCCCCATGGTGCCTTTTCGATCCTGCAGCCCTTGCTTTTTAGGGGGTGGGTAGTCTTAACTTTTTTTACTGTTTTAACTGTTTTTAGGATTATTGTTGTATTTGTGAATATTGTCTGTAAACTCCTTGGGTTGCCCTGGGGTTACTTTTTATGTTGTTAGCCGCCCAGAGTCGGCCTTGTGTTGAGTGGGCGGGATATAAATTGAATAAATAAATAAATAAATAAATAAAATAACAAGGGGGTAAGACTCCTTTCTATTTTGAAACCAGAGACAACATACAAAGACTAGGGTAAAAGCAGTATAAATTCAGGCTCTTTAACGTGGCCGTCATTGGGTCACAGTTACTAATTCCACATTATTTAAAGAAGAGGGAGAGAAGCTTTGATCCTTCCACCCGCCTGACTGATGGGAAAGGATTATGTTGGCTGTAGTCCAAAAAACTAAAAAGCTACAAGTGTCCTATACTGACATTATGTGTTCGACACATTCCACATTGCAACAGAACTGATTTCTATTTAACAAGAGGCCCCTACCACTATGAACTTCAGCCATCCATGTGCTCATTTCCTCATTTAGTTTACCATAAATTCCTGCCTTCATTATTGACTCCTAAAATAGATGGTCCAATTTTTATTTTCATTATTTTGTTTTCAGTGCTGAAGTCCTTTAGACATCCTCTAGATGGAAAGAAATGTATTGGGCATACTCATTCCGAACATAGCCAAATATGGTGGGGTTTTGCAACATATAAATCATTGAATAGGAACTTCAATTAAAAAAACACTGTCAAATTCTTTTCAAGCAGTTGCCAAATAGCTCTCCAAGAATGGTTGTTTTTATTCTGATGAAGTTTGACTGGAGCTGGCAATGGATAGCTCAAAATCTTTACTGCCTACTGCCAATAAAATATTAAGAAGACAAGCTTAAAATGGCAAAATAAATATATCCGAGAGATGCCATGAAAAATTATCTTAGTTTGGGTATGGGAGACTGTGAAAATTGTTTGTTTATACAGCACTATTAACGTGAAAGGCAGTTTGTAGAAATAACAAGGAAAAGTTAGATGCCCTAAAAAACTCAACCTGAAATTCACCACAAAGAAAGGGAGCGGAGGAGAGGGAAGGAAAAACCAGCAGTAAAGAGTTCAGCATATATGCAAGTCCACTTACACATATTTAGCCTTAGTTTAGTTGAGAACAAAGAGGCAGTTCTAGTTGTTAAGGGCAAGATGAGCAAATGAAGAATATTGTTTAAGCAAGTCTTTGCTTAACATTCAAGACATGAATTAGGAAGCATGATAGCACAGCCTTCTCTAACATATTGATAATGAACTTAGGCTGCATTAACATTAAAATAAAACAAAAGTAAATATGCAACACATACTGTTTAAAAGAACAAAAAGTTAAGTGTGTCCATTGTACTGTACAAACTGTAGTTTACTATTTTACTTGACATATTACTATATACTGGTACTGTGGTGGCTTAGTGGTGAAGATGCTGAACTTGACAACTGGAAGGTTGGCAGGTCAGCAGTTTGAGACCCGAGTGCTAAATGACGGAGTGAGCTCCCGTCTCTGTCCCAAAGAAAAGGAATCTTGAGAAATAGCCTTACGTGGGACCTTGCACTAGGGAGAAAGACTCTACAAGTGAAACTCAGAAAATTAGAATATCGTGCAAATGTTCATTCAGTTCAGTAATGAAACCTAAAAGGTGAAACAAAAAAAAATGAGATAGACTCATTACATGCAAAGCGAGATAGTTCAAGCCTTACTTTGTTATAATAGTGATGCTTATGGCTTACAGTTCATTAACTCCCCAACCCCCCCAATCTCAGGTACCCCATAATCATCACATAATCTCATGTATGTTGTACGCCATGATCATCACAATTATAACGAATTAAGGCATGGCATATCTCGCTTTGCATGTAGTGAGTCTATCTCATATATTTGTTTCACCTTTTAAGTGAAATGAATGTACATTTGCACAATATTCTAATTTTCCGAGTTTCACCTGTAAGTTTGGATCATATCTATAAACTCTTTCAGTTTATCTCCCCCTCCAACTGATTTATTTATTTTATTTATTTTATTCTTTAGATTTGTATGCCACCCCCACTCGCAGAGTGACTCTGGGCGGCTCACAAAGATACAAAATATAGAAAATAAACAATACAAATTATAGAATTATATATCAGTATCAATCACAATAACAAAACAATTAGTTTCAACAAAAGAAATGTATACATCCAGACCACAGTCATAGCCAACATACAGTGCAATTGCAATTATAAGATTACATATCGGTATTAATTACAGTAACAAAGCATTAATTTCAACAAGAAAAAAAGGAAGAATGTATACATCCTGACTGCATCACAAAAAACTGATCCCTTAAAAGAGTATTCACACACCCCTTCTCCCTTTCTCTTTTTTCTCGTGCACCTTCATTGGCAATGCCCCAGGTAGAAGGAAATACCTTTGCGTGGCTACAGTTGGTATGACTTCAGATTGACACACTTACACACTAGAGAAACCTCTCCAAACCCATCTAACAATGGGTATACCATGGTGGTGGCAGGGATAATGTTAAAAAAAGAAAACCTAACAGAGGATCAAGAAAAAGGAAGAAATTGGGAGGCTGCTTGGTAGCAATGGCTGCAGGATTTTTAAAAAAACCTTTCAAGGTTTCACAAAGGACAATCAAATTGGGAAAAACACCACCGTTTAAAAAACAACAACCAAAACAATTAGAAACTTCATTCTTCTGACAGTCAACACACACCCTCAATCAAATATCTCTGAAGCATTTTAGTTTACCTTGAAAATCCCACCTAGCCAAGCTATATCTTCTTAAAAGTAATCACTAGGAAGCACACACATACTGTATATAAATACAACTGAAACATTTCAAGTAAATAAGCTGCAGATATAGACACACTTTTGTAAATAAGGCCATCATTATCATCTATCAAACAGTGAATATTTAGGCAACACGTAATACTGGCCTTTCTTAAATAAGATATAAAGCCTAACACACTTTAATAAATAATAATGGTTAAAAATACCAACTCAATTATAGTAACAGAGGATTACACAGAACCACAAAATCTGGTCAGTCATGTTAAGATATCTAATTTAAACCACATGCTTTTCAACATAAATCTCTGGAGCCCTTTAATTTGATGGCTTTTTTTTACACAGGGAAGATCTGAAAATTCTTGCCCTCCAAGAACATTCTTGTCATACCCTCTAAACTCATTTCTGTGGTATTAAAACTAACTGTACTTCATACTTGGTTAAACAAGTATGTTACTTGAAGCTGTTACTTTCTTATTAATGTAATTCCAAATGCAAAGCCAATGCAAGAATCTTTTCTCTGTTTGCTGAGTTTGTACTCCAGTTATCTTCTTGACCCTCTTCTTTATGATTCTCTTGTCCAGTGAGCTCTTTCTTCCATCTTCTAATTTGGTTTTGCTCTTGCATAGCTTCAAGAATGTATGTTCTTACCATAAATCAATTCCTGGATCTGAGCCTGCGGTAGAGGCTCATATCCTTTCAGAGGATATCGAGGTCATTCTCTTGCTTAGTTCTCTTGGTGTCCTCTGATATCACACCTAAATAGTTCTTCAAACAGAGGTTACCATGTATGCATTAGACAAGGAGGCCTCTATATCACTTATGCCATAGTAAATGTAGTATGCTTCAAGATGCAATGGGTAGGTAAATTGGTATGTAGGTATTTATATGCTTAACAAAGCTAAGCTTCTGGAATGTATTTCAGATTCTAAGTATGGATACAGATGAAATTGTTAAGACAAGAGGTTAAACAAATAAGGAGTTTTCAAGGCACAAATGATTTTGTAGTTTTATTCCTTTACAACATGGGTGCCCAAAGTACAACCTGCAGGCTGGATCTGCCCCCCGATGCCAATTCATCCAGTCCACACCACCCTCATCGCTCCCAGAAGCAGAAATAACCCGCTTCAAAGTAACAGCTTCAACAGAAAAATGTTTGTTTAAAGTATAGAGTATATTGTACTAGACCAGGTATGAAGTACAATTTGTTTTAATACCACAGAAATGAGTTTAGAGGGTATGACAAGAATGTTCTTAGAGGGCAAGAATTTCCAGATCTTCCCTATGTTAAAAAAGCCATCAAATTAAAGGGCACATTTTACTTCCGCTTCTGGGAGCGACGAGGGTGGCATGGGCCGGATGAATTGGCATCGGGGGCTGGATCCAGCCCACAGTGAATACCTTGGGCACCCCCGAACCATGTGACCAGCCCACGGCCTGAAATTTTTTGGGACTCTTGCTTCAGCATGTCTTCAGAAATAGGCCCTACTACATACCCGTCAAGCGCCGCTCCGGAGAACACAGGAACTGCTCTGGCCGGGGTGCACATGTGCAGCAAAAATTATTTTGTGCATGCGCAGAACCCCTTTGCGCATGCACAGAACACATTGTGCATGCACAGTTGGTTTCTGCACATGCGCACAGTAACTCCTTTCCCCGCCATTCTAAATACAGGATGGCACCGGGAAAGGGGAGGAACATGCGCCAAAATACAGGATTTCCCTTGACAGGTATGCCCTACTATCTTTAAGTCATGAACAAGTGGCTTTACAAAGGAATAAGGAATTATTCTCAGTTGGCTATATTTCTAAAGTAACCCTAGGAAGGGGAGGCAGAAGATGACAGAAGGGGAGAAAACCAAGGAAAATAAAAGTAAAAATGGAGCAGAGAGAGCCGGGAAGAGGAAGCAAAAGGAAAGAGTATTTTAAAGTAGAAGAATTAGGAAAATTAACAGCAATAAAATGTTGTCAGAGAAGTAGAGGAAAATGGCATTGCATACCTTTACAACAAAATGTGAAAATCAGCCACACCAAATTAAATGCGACTTAACCATGGCAAATTAGTGTCCATCCAGGATTATAGCTTAATGAATGAATGAAAAAGTTCAATCAGAAGAATAGGAAGAAAAAGAAAGAGGTGATCTTGTGGAATAGGTTTGGGCTTACTCACTCCAGTTTGTACATGTACCACTGAAAATGATAAGTTTCACAGTTAACATGTGAACTAGTTCACACAGAAGGGAGAAGAGGCTTCAGTGGTGAGCATTCTGACAACATAACCAAATGAATACAATGAAATAGAAAAGGGGAGTAACATCTCAACAGCCCTCCAGACCACACAAAAATAATTTTATGACACACTACAAAAGATAGGCCAACTTCATTCCATATCAGACTATCAGATTACTCTGAAACAATATATAAAATTAGCATGACCCAAAGAAAAAAATTATTATGTCAGGAATTTTCAATAACAGTAACTCTTGGTTGAAAGGAAAAACCACTGCTATGTACTGGCCCAAATAAAAGAATGCTATCAAAATCAATTTTTTTCTTCAGGTGCCGTATCCATTCTGGACTTTGGCTATCAACATGGTGATAGTCTTCCTGTTCTTAACTCCTCGGAACAGTTCTTCCGAGGACATGCCACACCAGTCTTTCAGGTTCTTTAGCCATGAAGTCCGTCTATGTCCAGGCCCTCTCTTCCAAGGGATCTTCCCTTGAATAGAAAGTTGGAGTATTCTATACAATCAATACAGATGAAAAATGATTGCACAGTGCCTGTAAACAAAAATAAAAGCCAAGGAGAAAGAGTGTTTCCCCCAGAAATAAACTATTTCAAACCAAGAATCCCCTGCTTGACTTGACGACTGATCAACAATGTATCTTAACCTATAAATCCAAGGGTTAACCGTTGGAACTGGCTATAGGTTGCTATGCCTCGCCCTATTTGCCTGCACTCACCCTTCGTGCACACGGCCGATCTGGGTACGCAGGTCAACGAAGGATTGAGAAAACCGGCAGTGGGGCAACAGCCCCACAAACGCGAAGAAAGGGAAACAACTTCACTTCCCAACATTCCTTGCGCCGCGCCGCGCCAGAGCCAATCAGGCTGAGAGGCTCTCGCACGGCACAGCATTCGGAAACGCGCCGCAGCCAATCAAAAGAAAAGTATTTTAAAAAAACGCAGCACAAACACAAAGCACCAACCCATAACTACAAGCCCCAGCGTCCTGCGCGCCATGAGCGTGCAGAACGCTGAGGAAGCCGGCACCCAAGAAATAAAGCAAAAACAAAAACACCGGGAGAGCAAGTCCACCAAGCCGTGGGGAACAAAGCCCCCCTCCCCAACGGCGCCTGAAGCTCCTAATCGGAGTTCCCCCTTTAATATCACTGGGTGGGTGGGGGGTGTTGTGCTCCCCCTCTCTACTGGCTCCCCTGGGGTTGAGAGGGTGGGGGGACAAAAGGAGTCTGTCTCCCCCACCCTCCTGACCTCAGGGGATCCGGCAGAGAGGGGATTCCCTCCCCACACACACACACACGCCCCATATTAAAGAGAAGAAACCAAGTGGTTACTTCTCTTTAAAAACGGAGTTGGGGGGGGAATCCCCCTCTCTACTGGCTCCCCTGGGGTTGAGAGGGTGGGGGGACAAAAGGAGTCTGTCTCCCCCACCCTCCTGATCCCAGGGGACCCGGCAGAGAGGGGATTCCCTCCCCCACACACACACACGCCCCATGTTAAAGAGAAGTGGTTTCTTCTCTTTAAAAATGGAGTTGGGGGGGAAAATCCCCCTCTCTACTGGCTCCCCTGGGGTTGAGAGGGTGGGGGGGACAAAAGGAGTCTGTCTCCCCCACCCTCCTGACCTCAGGGGACCCGGCAGAGAGGGGATTCCCTCCCCCACCCCACACACGCCCCATGTTAAAGAGAAGAAACCAAGTGGTTACTTCTCTTTAAAAACGGAGTTGGGGGGGGATCCCCCTCTCTACTGGCTCCACTGGGGTTCAGAGGGTGGGGGGGACCAAAGGAGTCTGTCTGAGAGGGGATCCCCCCCAGGACACCAAAAAACACAAAAACAAACAATCAAAAATATTCAAAAATACACAAAACAAACAAAAATAACACTAAAAAAGCAAACAACAACAAACATTTCCAAACACACCCAGCCCCCCAGCCAAACACCACAAAATCCAACCACCACCACCACCCCAAATAAAGAAAAACAGCTAAATCACCACCACACGACCTCATACCACAACGACTGGAAAAGAAATGAATAAAGAAAGAGACTACTTGCTGGAAGAAGCTCCACCCAGAGGCCACAAGAGAAAAAACAGTCAAAATACAAGATAACCCCTACCAGCAGCACTTGCTGCCCACAATAACAAAAAAAATTCAAAAAGACACAATAGCCCCACACAAAAGGCCCCAAGAGTTTTTCGAAAAAGTATATCATCCTTTATTCTTTTTTTCATCCACAAAACCAAAACACCAAACAAAACTCATCACAGTTTAAAACAGGCCATCAAAAAAAAATTTGTATAAATAAAATTTTTAAAAATTTCAAATATAGATTAACCTCTTCTTTACAAACATTAACAACAACAACAAAAAAACAACTTTCCAATACCATTTAAAACAGCCCGGCAACGCCGGGCAACCTTTGCTAGTTTCCTCTAAATCATGCCTTTTCAAAATAGTACACTTTCCACATCTTCCTTGTATTTATTTGGGGAGAAAACTCACACTATTTTTTTTTAAATGGGGAAAAGTTCCACATGGATCTTGACAGGAAGGGGGAAAGCCTAATAAATGTAATAACTATATCACTCATTGTAACATTTTCTTGGAACGCCTTGTGACCCATTATGTATTCTCCATATGGACAACAAAATCAAGACAGCATTTGACACTTCACCTATCCATTAATTAAAACAAATGACTGCAGTTCACATTCTGGAAGTCATAAAAGTACTTGCTCGTTAAAAGCATGGATACTTTCTGTCTGCATCCTGAACTGTCTATTGTTGTTGCTTTAACATGGCAATGATTTCATCTGTAAGTGGATAAGACTTGGGCTCAAAAGGAAATGGACTGTCACCAAGAAAAACAAAGGCAGCACTAAAGTTGTTTCTGCAATAATTATAGCTATGCTGTGTTCTTAAATCTCTAGGGACATTCTAACGGGAACATTGCAACACTGTCTGAACAATTACCCAGCCCGAGATTTGGAAAGATACCACTAGTGATCATATAGTAGACCCTTAAATTCTTCAATGTGATGTCCCTTTTGTAACACTGTTAACATCTATACCAGGGGTTCCCAACATTTTCCTGCCAGGGGCCAGTTCCCACCACCGTGCTCAGCTGTGGGGGCCAGAGGCATGGCTGCGCCCACTACTTGCATTTTCGTTGGCATCAACAGCATCAGCAGTGGGAATTGCGTCATTTTAGCAGGTTCTTGGACAGGCTCCACCGCTTCCCAGGGTGGCAGGAAGCTTTTTTGAACATGTTCGCTCTGGTTTGGGATTTCCCATTGCTTCTAGGCTGCGCTTTGGCAGCTAAAGCGTGAGCGTGGCCAACTTCCTGGTTCTGCGCTGATGTAAGTTCCACCTGGCACTGGAAGTTGCCCACGGTCATACTCCAGCTGCCAAAACGCAGCCAAGAAGTGACGGAAAAATCCCAAACTGGAGCGAACATGCTGCAAAAAGCCTCCCGTCACCCTGGGAAGTGGTGGAGCCTGTACAAAAAACCGGGAAAACATTGCAATTACCATTTGCCTGGATGGCCACCGCAGGTGGGATTAATGATATGTATGGACCAGATTAGGCCTGTGGGCCGGGGGTTGGAAACCCCTATCTATACAATAAATTAGAGCATCTCAGGATTGTAATTCATATTATAATTAAAAAATTTAACTGATTCCCCAGGTCCAAAAACATGAAACCATTTTGTTAATGTTTCTTGTCTGTGGAAATTACTCATGCATCTGACTAGAAATGCTTCATGTATAAATCTGATTTTATTTTTGCCTGGCTGTTATAATCCATCCCCTGAAGAATGTTCGACTAGTCCTGTCATGTCTAGCTTGGCCCATGCTATGCCCACATTTTATTATGTTATCTGAACTTTCTAACAATTCACATAGGCTTTGCTTATCCAGTTGAAATAGTGCTGATCTTGATGATCAATGTTTTACTTCAAACTGTATCTTTTTGTCTGTGGCATTCATTTTAATCACCTGAAGGTTTGGTATGATTTAATTCAAGTATGAATCTGTATCAGAAGGGTTATTATATTTATTAATATTACTAGCATAGTCGCCTGGCTTCGGCTGGAGGCTTTTTTTTGTGGGGTGGTGGTGGACTATTCCGCATGGCAGCCGTGACTGCATTTCAGCATGTTTTTGGAGATGACAGGCTCCCCATTGCCTTCTCCGGTGTCCCGGGGCTTGCAGCCAAGCTCCCATTAGCCGTTTGAGATGGAAATGATGGCGGGTGAGTCTGCGACAGGCTCGGCGGAGATAAGGGGGCGGGGGTGGGTTTTGCGGGCGAGACAGAGACAGATGCTTAAACCATCATTCAGTACGCGGGTAACAAACTACTGACTTGCCAGCCTTCCAGCTAACAAGGTGAGCTTCTTAACCACTGAGCCACTGCAGCGCTAAAATAATAATAAATTAATGTTAGAAATTATTCAGAGCTGAAAGGATTTTTGCTGGAGAAACTCCGCTTAGGGGACACCCAAATGAGGCTCCTTTCATGTCCCCATGACCTTTTCCCCACCAAAGTGATCCCTATTTATCTACTTGCACCTTCTTGCTTTCAAACTGCTAGGTTGGCAGGAGCTGGGACAGAGACGGGCACTCAAACCGTCATACAGTACCCGGGTCTCGAACTGCCCACTTGCTGGCTTTCCAACTAATAAGGTGAGCTTCTTAACTACTAAGCCATTACAGCCCCCTGTGCTGAAGATGATAGGAGGGCATGGTTGTAGCATGAATTAGTACATCTGGTCTTAGCACGTTCTGCCCCAACATGTTTTTTTTAACATAAAGCAGTTTAATATGACATTAATTTCTGTCTCCCTTTTGCTGTGCCATGTACCAACCGTAGTAGCTATTGCAAAACCAACAAAATAGTTGATCTTAAGGGACATTGCTGATTACGTGCAGAATTATTTTTCTCTTTTTAGAATAGCTTTTTTTAAAAGAAGAAAGGTGTTTAGAATGTAGCAATTTCGTGTTCTTGATGTCTTAAGTCTAAACCACTTTTACCAGTCCATTCATAACAAACATTGTCAAGACTGACATGTTACCAAATTTCAAATGGAAAATTTCCTTGTCAACTGCTGCTGAATCATTCTGCTCACAGACAGATATTTCACAATAAACTGAAAGATCACAGTACTTGAAAGAGGTTTTGGTTTTGTGCGGAATTAAAATTATTAATATTATACTGACTTCACTGAAGCATTTCATTGCAGTGTGTAGGAAACTGTCCCACCACGACCATGGCAACAATTCATAACATATAATATTGAAAGTTTTAGCAACCGCCCTGCATCCACAATCCTACCAAGAACAAAAGATGAGTCTGTATGTGAGCCTACATCCCAGAACCATTTGATTTATTTGAGGATTAAGTTTCAGTTTTAATTTTTTAGATACAAAACACTTACAAAGAAAGGAATAAAGAGAGTAAAGAAATATTTGTTCAAATATGGTTATGGCTGAAGAGACAAATCTTCAACCACCCCCTGCTCTGTTCTTAATTCTCCCTAAGGGCATCCATCTAATATTTGATTTTATTTTAATACCTCTTTTATCATGATAGGGTATTTATGCTTTTCATGAACATAAAAGCAACACACTGAACTCCTGCCAGATCTCCAACTCTAGTTTCGACAGAACAAGCATTCTTGGCCAACCAAACAAGCTTATCTTAGACTCTGTCCAAGAACACAGTTGGTTCACATACTTAAGAGTAGCACATTGCAAACTATTTCCAAGCCTGTATAAGTAGAACAGTTATGTAACTAGCCTACTGTAGACCAGCTTAGAACATTTATAGTGGATGTTGAATTTCTTGGACTATTTGATGATTACTTCCTTGTCAAGATTCTGGGAAACCTAAAAGCTAATTCTAAATCTGCTATGTGGCCACATTTGAAAAAAATATGCACAATGCTGGCTGCCCCATTTTGAGCTAGAAAACCTAGGAAAAGGTAAATAGGATTTTTTTTTCTATCAGGAAAAGCAAAAAGCACTGGGGGCTTTCTGATTTACTATGGCCATAACAGACTCTCAGGCCCACCCTCCATAAATCAACTGTTGTTGTTGTTGTTGTTTTTTAACTACAATGGTGTTAATGTTAAAATGTAGTTCTGGCAGTGTTGTGTGCAAACGTTATTTGCTTTAAACATTATATTGCTTTAATTATTAAGACGCCATTAAGTCTTTGCAGCAAAAGCACGCCCTTTTTTTAAGGTGCCTAAATTGTATTACTATCACCTGCATCTGATTGGTTCTAACAGAGGTTCCCACGTTTTCGGAAGCCCGGGCAAATGTATCTCTATAACTGCCGTTCTGTCTGTATATAAGTAACTACCTCGTCCCTTGTTTCCCCAGTCTGAACTGAGATATAGTAAATGACTTGCTGGTTCACCGCCGATCTGCTGTCACGTTGCCATTAATACGCGGACTCAACAGGGAGGTAAGCACCTCAGAGCTGCTATAGTAGGGGTACTTCTCAAGGTTTTTGCTCCACAGGCTGGACTACTCACCCTCAGACAGCTGAGCAGGCCAGACACAATTGTGGTGGGCACGTTTGTGCATGTGTATCTGCTTCCAGGGTTGTTGCCATGGGCCGAATGGAACGCCGTCAGGAGCTGGGTCCGGCCCACGGGCCGTAGGTAACTTGTAACCCCCTGTGCTATATATAGTATTTGCCATAGTTCTAAAATCAAAGTTGGGTCTCCTTAAAAAACAACCAAAACAACAACAACTGATGGCCTAAATTGCCTTGCCAAGACTGTCCTTCAATGTGCCTTTTCAGAAAGATGTAAAGACATATCAAAACAAAAGACCTTTTGTCCCTTTTAAAAAAATGTTGGGAGATAGAAAGTGCACATTATGGCTTTGGTACACATCCAGCAAGTTTTACAACATGAGATTTGGAGACGCTGAAGGTATAGAAAAATGCTATAAACCCCAATTCTCATGGTTGGAATTTAATTTATGGTGAAGACTGCAGTCTTGTGCCCTCTTGCCTTCATACAACTGGCACAGACCTTTCCAAAGGCCATTTTTCAAACTTATTTTCTTGGTCACTCAGCTACCTCACATTTTGATGCTCTCAATTAGGAAGTTTGAACCTCTAATTTTCTACAGGTCAGATGCCAAATGTTTTACTGGTGACATTCAGCAACTGAAAATATTTTTCCAACTGTACTTCCTAATGTACATGAAGGTTTTGTCTTGGAGTCCAGTTGCTTTCCTAGAGACTACATGTAGACATACTGGCTATACTATTTCAAGGGATTCATTAGGACCCTATGGTAAACTAGTTAACTGGTAGTTAACAGGACAGGAGAGGATGTAGGGAAGAGGGTTGTGTTAATGACACAGCAGGGTTGACAACTTGTGGTTCTAGTAAGAATTGTTGTGATCTGAGGAGTCTTGTGGAGTCTTGCCTTGGAAATTGCCCAGATTATTGAACATACTGTGCGACTGTGCAACTGAACAACAGCAACAAATTGATTATACAGTATGAACAATTTAACCATCACAGAAAATTTCAAAGCAACACAATTAAACTGAGATCAGCCTTTCCATTTAGTTGCACCCTCAGACCCATAAATCTGAACTGTCTACTGTCTTTTGATAGTAGAAAAGCATAAGAAGACTAATTAAAGACTGTATAACACTTGTCTGCCTCTTTCGTCAACTGAGGAGAAAGCCAAATAATTTATTTTCATCTTTAAGGGGTCACATGAGAACATTGTTCTTTTCTATGCGATTATACACATCAGATTCCAAACAGTGAATTAAAGTTTGGACACCTGACTGTGAGGTTTGGGAAAAAATTGAAAAGTGATTGTAAGGAACTATCATATTGTGGTAGCTCAGAGAGTATACAATCTGAAGATTCTTCTTTCGTGTCCCGATCAAACCCTGGACTGCCAAAATGAAGCCACTTTCTTCACTTTGTCGTTGCCCAAACCCAAGTCCAATCTGAAGATGAGAACTCAGGAGCAGCTATGATTAAGTCAACAAAAGTCCGCATAGATAAAGCAATGGTTTTCCCGGTAGTAATGTATGGCTGCGAGAGCTGGACCATAAGGAAGGCTGAGCGCAGAAGAATAGACACCATTGAAATGTGGTGCTGGAGGAGACTCTTGATAGTCCCCTGGACTGCAAGGAGATCAAATCAGTCCATCCTGAAGGAAATCGACCCTGACTGCTCCTTGGAAGGACAAATACTGAAGCTCAAGTACTTTGGCCACCAAATGAGAAGAGATGGACTTACATCTTCGGACTCCCCCTCTGGCTCGGCCAGTCGGGGGAGGGAAGCGGAGCCCAGCTGAGCCTCGTCTCCATGGTGGGGCAATGAAAGAGACATTTCTTTGCCTCAGCCGGGCTGGTTTCTTCCCCTGGCCCCATTATGGACTTGTGAGCCAGGGGCGCCATTCATTGATGTTTGAGCCATGGGGCTCCATTCGTTGATGTTTTTGAGCCATGGGGCTCTGTCTGTGGACATCAAGTAGCCAAGGGTATGGTGCAATTAATTTTGTTATGTCATTATTTAAATGAGGTTTTGCATAATATGTATTGGAAATTTTGTAAGGTGTTAATTATGTATTTTCTGGGGGAGGGGTTGTGCTTTTTGTTGTTGTTGTTAATTTTCTCTTTATTTGTAACTGTATTGCATTATTATGAATCAGAGGAGCCTTGCGGGCAGTGGTCCATGGCGTCGCAAGGGGTCAGAATCAACTGTGCAACTGAACAACAACAATGATTAAGGCATACCAAGGAGAAGTTGAATGAGCAAAGAATGGGCCCCCAAGCAGTGAGCAAAAGGAACATAGGAAACTCAAGTTAGGCTTGGTCTACTTAGCCCAGTACTTTATTATCAACACCAACTCTGGGTTTTCACAGAAATTTTTCAGCTCTAGTTAGAAATGCAGGGATTGAAATTGGAACTATCTATGTGTAAAGCCCAGGCTTTACCATTGAATGTATGCCTATGAAAGGCATTGCAGCATGCTGTGATGCAAAGGAGAAAGGGAATACTAAAAATTCAAGGGATTTTAATTAAGAATGGGGGTGGGGGGTTTTCCCCAGAGATACGGAAGGCCATCTCATGAGCATCATAGAGGTATATGCCATTTTTAACATAGACATGGCACTCCTTTAACTTTCAAGGTATAAGTGTAGCCTGTATAGCAAGAAACACACAGGCCCAAATAACACTGCTTGCCGTTCCCTAGAATATTCCTTTTTAGGCAAAATACAAAAGCAGAGTTTAGCTTGAAGATAGACCTGTTTTATTTTTGTTCTTGTTGGAAAGTTGTAGTGGCACAACTAACATAGAAGTCTTCACCCTGTTTGACCCCTACTCATCATACTGACAGGAATCTGTAAAGCCAGAATTATACATCTAATTCTGTTTTCAAGAACTGCAAAATGTTGATTGAGTCATGTTTCCTATAAATTCATTGTTTAAATGATTTTGGCATCTATCCTTTTCAGATTCCTGTCCACTATGTAATGGAAAATTTGACCTCATATTCTTGTTTCTTTAACACCACAGATACCAAGATTATGAGTCAGAGAGACTTCACCAGTTGACAAAGGGTTGAAATGAAGACATGCAAAGACTAAGAAGGAACATTTTGCTGATTTAAATAAACTCAGAAGTAAATATTTAGTTTCAGTGACATTATGTTACAGTCATGCTGTTATAACAACTAGTTTGTTAAAATTAAGAATGTGTCTGCTGTCCAAGACTTGATCATTTGGCAATAAAATGCCATTCCTAAATTAAATTTGGCATACAAAATTATAGCCTGGAAACAATTTCTATGTATGATTTATGAATAGAATTTATGAATAGAAAAGAAGATTTGTTGCATCCAATCGTGTGTTTTGCTTACATATGAACTGGCAAGAAGGGTGAAACTCGTGCTCAATATAGCATCCATAGTTAGGAGCTGTAGGCTGCAACTGTTTTAATTAGCTACAGCAATTTGGTTATTAAGTTTTCCATATTAGGATCTTCTTCCTTCTAATGATATGCAGAAGGCAGAGAGGACATGGATTTCTGGGTATGAATTTTCTTTTTGAAAACTTCATCTGCTAAAGCTTATAAGCTTTTTGAAAGCATATAGATACAAAATGTTTAGTGTACCAAATCTTTTAAATTACACAGTCATGGACCACTCACCAAAACACCCCTTGGAAGACTGTCACCAAACTAAGAATTATTCAGCAGAGATTTCAACTTGGAATCTCTCCCAGCTCTGTTTAACAACAAGGGACTGAACACTAAGTGTTATTATTCTCTTCCCCTTAAGCCAGCATTTCTCAACGTTTTCAACTCACGGGCCTGAGAACGCTGGACACCTGATTGGGCCGGTCACATGGTTCCTCCCACCGGAAGCGGAAGTACGATGTGCACTGCGCATGCACAGAACACATTTAGCAGCGTTCTGCACATGCACGGCGGGCATCCCCCCACTTCTGGGATGGTCAAGGGCATCAGGGACTAGGTCTGGCCCACAGGTCATAGGTTGTGAATGTCTGCCTTAAGCCATCTTTGCCATAACACATGGCACTACTGCCACTCTGGGTGCACTCATGTTGTTTAATCGCATAGGAAGTGCAATCTCTGTGTTGAACATTTCTCATACAAATCATCGCAATCCATCTTTCTACTGGTTGGAAAAGTCTCACATGGCTGACCATAATTCAGAATTGCCCATACCTGATCAGACAACATCAAAGCAGATTTCTCTTGCAGGAAATGCTTCATTTCCACTTTGTTGATGAGAAAAGGGAAGTTTTGACCCTCATTTCCTCATTTTAGATGGAAGCTGAAGAAGAAGAAGAAAAAACACTTCTGCTAACAAGACACTATTCAGAAAGCTTGATGATAGTGGTGACTATGTCCAGTTATCTATTCCTTCTGGCCACTGGTTTTAAATTAATAGCCTTGTTTCAATTATTGCTCATCTATGAAATCAATACCTTGGAGTCGTTATTCAGCGCGGAGTCTGCGCATTGGTAGAGGTCTCCATGACAACATTCCGCACATGCAAATGGACTTGAAAAATCAAGTCCATTTGTATGTGGTAGGTTCTAACAATTAGGATATCACGTCACCTGCTGTCTAGGTGGACCGTGATGTGTGCCCTTCGCCTTCAACTTGCCCAAGGGATCTGATGGAGGACTCTTTGGTGAGTTTTAGTCCTGGCCTAACATCATTGGCAAGAGATGGGCAACCCTGCCTAGTTAAACCGCACGAGCCTCCGCACCAAGACAAGGCTCTCACCTAGTGGGAGATAGCTCCTTAAAACTTCCAACTGCATTATATAAATTTTTGCAATATAATCAAAACAATCTCCTAATTGTATAGATGTCTTTTTGTCAACAGCACACATAGTAATCTATTTACTGAATTAAGCAGATTTCTCTGTGTATTTCAAGAAGGTTTGACTTTAAGTGTCACCAATTCAGAATCTTCCTGTCTAGTGCATGAAATCATAATATTCAGGAACCTATGAATGTAAAAATATTTTGGCTGAAATTCAGCAGTAAGATGCAACTAAAGGATGCCTACTAAATCAATTGTTATTTGGTGAGTCATTCCTCTGTAGCTTTCACTGATTCAATGGGCCTACTCTAGTTGTGAATTACTACTAGATTTAAGCCACTACTGTGGGTTTGCTTTATAAGTTACTAGAGAAAATATGAGAAAATTGGTTTTGAATGAACACAGTATAATTGTGGGTGGCAGTTTTGGGTTATGGATACCCAGTGTGCTATAGTGAATAGAGTGACAGACAAAGACTTAGGAGCCCTGGGTTCAAATGGAAACTTAGTAGAGAGCACTTGTTGTTGTTGTTCAGTCGCACAGTCAGTTCCGACCCTTTGCGACCCTATGGACCATTGTTCTCCAGGCACCTCTGTCCTCCACCATCCCCCTCAGCTCTCCCAGCTCTGTGCCCATTGTGTCTACAATGGCATCTAGCCATCTCATCCTTGGCCTTCCCCTTCTTCTTTTGCCCTCCACCTTTCCCAACATCAATGCCTTCTCAAGTGAATCCTCCCTTCTCATTTGATGTCCAAAGTACTTTAGCTTCATCTTTACTATTTGACCTTCCAATGAGCAGTCAGGGTTAATTTCTTCTAAGATTGACCTATTTGTTCTCCTCGCTGTCCAGGGGACTCTCAAAACCCTCCTCCAACACCACATTTCAAAGGCATCTATTCTTCTGCGTTCAGCCTTCCTAATTGTCCAGCTCTCACATCCATACATTACTACTGGGAAAACCATTGCTTTGACTATTCTAATTTTTGTTTGCAATGTGATGTCTCTGCTTTTCACTATGTTCCCCAGGTTTCTCATTGCTTGTCTCCCAAGAATCAGTCGCCTTTTTATTTCATGGCTACAATCCCCATCTGCAGTGATCTTTGATCCTAAGAAAGTAAAATCTGTCACTGCTTCTACTTCTTCCCCATCTATTTTCCATGAACTGATCGGACCTGTTGCCATTATCTTGGTTTTCTTGATATTGAGTCTCAAGCCAGCTTTTGCACTCTCCTCCTTCAGCCCAATCAAGAGATTCTTTAGGTCTTCCTCACTTTCTGCCATTAGGGTGGTATCGTCTGGATATCTCAGATTATTGATGTTTCTCCCAGCTATTTTAATCCCATATTGTGATTCCTCCATCCCTGCACTGCGCATTATGTGCTCTGTGTATAGGTTGAATAAGCATGGTGACAAAATGCAGCCTTGTCTTACTCATTTTCCTATTCCAAACCACTGTCATTCCATGTTCTGTCCTAACTGTTGCTTCTTGGTTCATGTACAGATTTCTCAGGAGGCATATGAGGTGCTCTGGTATTCCCATCTCTTTAATTACTTGCCACATCTTGTTGTGGTCCACACAGTCAAATGCCTTGGTGTAGTCAATAAAACAAAAGTAAACTTGTTTCTGGTATTCCTTTGTTTTCTCCATGATCCAGCGTATGTTGGCAATGTGGTCTCTAGTCCCCCTGCCTCTTCTGAAACCAGCCTGCACCTCTGGTAATTCTCTCTCCACATGTTGCTGAAGTCTATCCTGTATTATCTTAAGCATCACCTTGCTGGCATGTGGGATGAGCGCGATTGTTCGATAATTTGAACATTCTTTGGCATTGCCCTTTTTTGGGATTGGGACGTATACTGATCTTTTCCAATCCTGTGGCCACTGTTTTGTTTTCCAAATCTGCTGGCATACTGAATGCAGTAATTTGACGCCGTCATCTTTTAACGCTTTGAAAAATTCAACTGGGATACCATCATCTCCACTAGCTTTGTTGTTTGCAGTGCTCTTTAGGGCCTTTATGACTTCGCTCTCCAGGATGTCTGGCTCAAGTTCAATTTCTTCATCATTGTGATTGTCAGGAGTGTTGAGGTCCTTTTTGTAAAGTTCCTCTGTGTACTCTTTTCATCTTTTCTTAATTTCTTCTGCATCAGCTAGCACCTTTCCGTTTTTGTCCCTTATCATGGTCATTTTTGCTTTAAATGTTCCCTTGACTGCACTAGTAAAAATCGCTTCTTACATGTCTTGCTTACCTTGACAACCCTATAAATGTTGCCAGACATTTGCAACAATCCAAAATAAGAGAAAAATGAGTTGGAAGACATTTAATTGATGACTGGAGAAGAACAAAGGATAAATAATGCTATTACTAATGAAGCGACTGAATTAAAGCTGAAAGGAAGCCTAACTGCTGATGTACGCAGAGGCGAAAGAAATGTCCAGTACTGCACAGCACATGTGACTGGAATATGTAATGTGAGACGTATGATTCAAGGCAACCTTGAAATCATAAAACAAGAAATGGAATTTTTAAACATTGCTATATTTAGGTTGAAAGAATGCATGTGGACTGAAATGGGATATTTTTAAAAAAGTAATTACAGAGCACTTTACTCTGGAGACAACAAACTGGGACGAAATTGTGTGGCTCCTATAACGAGGTGAGCTGTAGCATAAGTTGTTAGGAGATATGATAAGAAGTCTGAATAATTCAGACATCATGAAAGGTCTATCTCCATAATCATCATTTAGCACGGCACTTCAATAAATGCTGAAGAAGCAGAAGCAGAAAGCTTGAATGCAAGAGATAATTGATCATAGACAAAACATTCTCATAATCATGGCTGACTGGAAATAAAACAGAAACAAACATCTTTAAAATGATAGGATACAGAAATAAGAGAGTAGCTCATAGACTTCTGTAATGCCATCACTTTATTGCATGTGCATGTTTCACAGCAGAGTTACCTTAACAAAGTACAAACAAGATAGTTTTCCAATTTCCTTCTCCCTTTTTGCTGATTCGTATGTGATTGGCTAAAGTGAATTCACCCAGGGAAACCCAATTTACCTGGTGTGATTTCACACAGATCCATTCACATTTTTTCAACTGTACACTTGCACACTTACTTAGGAAACAGCAGAATGGTCAATATCAGAAACTCTCCTCCATTTATGTACTTCAAAATTGTAACATGCTGTATTTTCATCCCATGTAATGTAATGAATCTATCAGTTTGCATGATGTTCTATTGTCCTTTTAGGCTAACACATAACATATTAAAGTATTTTCCAAAGACACCAATGCATTTTTTCAGTTCATAACTTTGGTATTTTAATAAGGAAGAACACAGACACGAAAGTGGTTTGGAAGCTAGCTGAAATAACGCATAGAAACATCTGGTATAAATTTAATTCAAGCAGTTAAACTTGCTTCACATATGTTAGTTTTGATGAACCTTAAAATACTACATCAATTATAGTATTTTCACATTAAAAATTAGAATTACTGCTATTCTTTCTTCATTTATAAACTGAACCAGAAACAAAGAAATATCTGTTAAGCTGAAATATTGGCTTGAGTAAATGATCACATCTATGCTTTCTATTTTAAATTAAAGCTGTACATGGGGTCTCTGATATATTTCAGGGCCTGATTTGGATTTGACTGGATCTGAATTTGACTATATGAATTGGCTGCCTGGATGCTGATTGACTGAAGTTCCCATCATCCTTCAACATTGGCTAGATAGGGCACATGGGGTTCAGTTGACATCTTCACACAACTGTGACAATTTTACTACTTCTATTCATGTCAGTTTTGTTAAATTCTAATCTTTTTTGTGAGTTCTGCAGGCTAGGCCTTTATTTTACGGCTTGAAGAATACGAAAGTGATTTCCTAAGAAAGCTGCTCTGAAACTGTTTTTCTCTCAGTGCCTTTTGAATGACTACCACTTATTCTAAAAACATACCACACTTTTCGATTCTTTGTTTTTCTCAGGTTTGTTGTTTTGTAGCTGCTTCTCTTTTACTGGGACTGCTCCTTCCATGGTCTGTCTGGCCAGGTGATCCTACCATGGCAATAGAGTAGACCATACTGCCAGCGACTCAATGCTGATCATGAGGCGGCAGTTAACTAACCCGACAACCCTGAGGACTAACAACTTGGGTGCCGAAGTCTGCAGGGAAGGTTAATGGTCCCCAAGTGGATTAAAATCCCACCTGAATCCATCTTGATGGTGGGCAGCAGCTTCATCAATACTAGCCTGAGACTGATGAGGACATTGCATGTCAAAAGGGCTCAGGACCAGAAAGTGACTCGCATAACCGAATCAGTGGTATGGGGGTCATGCTGCAATGCAGAAGGCAGATGAAAGGCAGATATTATATTCTCAGGACAGTCTTCATGGCTGATTGCCAATATTCAGATTCAGATATGGCAGAAGAAGAAGTGCCTTTCATTAGGAAATCTGCTCCCATCACACATTAACAGCTACCTACTTGCTAGCAGTGCATACAGTTGAAATTTTCTTCTCTTCCTCGAAATTAATATTTTCAACTAATTTTTATATAGAAATAAGAGTATAGTGCTAAGCTGTATACTCTGCAATGTGTGTCACTATGACCCAGACTGGGACAAAGCATGGAGGGAGACAGCCTCCAGTTCTATTTAAAGTCCAAGGAGTTCACTGCTAATAACGTTATCCTAATAAAAAACATATGGATAGGTACAGAAATTGCGGGTTTTGACTTTCAGCAGAGGTTACTGTGACCTTCATCCATTCAGCAGAGGTTTCTGTGACTTTCATCCATTCCCTATCTCCTAAAATGAGTGTCTCTGCAAAATTCACTGAAAAACTAACTGATTGTGATGGAATCCCAATCCACCAACCAACAGAAGTGTCAAATCTATAACTATAAAGAGGGACATTAACTGTTGGACTCTGGCATACGCTCACACACCAGTCCATCCCGTACCGAGCTGCCTGCACTCACCTTAACCTGGACCGCAGAGCACCGCAAGGTTCCCAAAGTCGGCAGTGGGGCAACAGCCCCACAAATGCAAACAAAGAAAAAAACTTCAATTCTCAATGTCCTCTGCGCCGCGCCACACCTCAGCCAATCAGGCTGACAGGCGCGAGCAAAGAGAATGTTGGGAAACGTGGCGCGCCCAATTGAAACCGAGCCGCAGAAAAAAAGCTGCCGCACGAATGTGAACAAAATAAAGTAAACTCCAAGCCCCAGTGTCCTCCGCACCATGACCACTTCAGCCAATCATGCTGAAGGGCGTGAGCGTGCAGAACACTGAAAAAGCCGGCACGTGAAAAATAAAATTAAAAACGCCTCATGCAACGGGAGCGCAAGGCTGCCATAGGCAGATGCAGCGCTTCACGGCCTCGCAAAAAACCCCCCACAAAAAACCACGACGAGACAAACGCCGCCCTTCTTTCCCGGAACAACGGGGAGAAGAGGGACTCCCTATCCTACCCGCTACCCCACCAAAGACACGGCAAGGCCACCATCGGCCTCGATGTAAGTTGAGCCGGGGTGGGGAAAAAAGCAGCAGGCAGCAATTCGTCAGGGGAAGCACCTCCCTGGCGGATGACTGGATTCTGCCTTTCCACTACCGACACCGCTATTTCGAGAACTAGCATGAAACAGTGGTGGAGGTAATAGAAAAGCAGCACCCAGCAATCTGCAAGGAAGAGCACCACCCCTTACGGATTGTTGCCTGCTGATCCCCCCGTTAGTAAGCCAGGGGATTAAAGAAGGCCCAGAGAAGAGAACTATCGTCAAGCAGATAGCTCTTCTCTGCCTCCTTTTCACCCGACCTACCTAACGAGCATTACCAGTTGAAGAGCAAGCTGCCTGCTGGCTCTTCCTTTTCCCCATCGCTGCATCGAAACCTAATTTCGAAGCAGCAATGGGAAAAAAGAAGAAACGACAGACAGGCCATTCTTCACACAACGAAACACAACAACAAATAAACCAAACAGTAAACCAAAATGCAAAGCACCGAAATTAATAAAACACAAATAAATAAATAAAATAAACCCATTAAACAACAAAACAATAAACAAAATCAACAAAAAACACCAGAAATACCATAAAAGCACACTAGAAACACCTATCAACAACACGAAAATACCTAACTCAAACAACAAAAATAGCACAAATTAAACAAATAAAGACGAAAGAAATCAGAAAAATAAATAATAACAAAAAATAAACAAAACAATTAAACACATCTAAAACCCAAAATAAAAACAAAGGAAGAAGCAGAAACACTTTGGGAGTTTAAGTAGAAACTCTATTTAAACCCCCAAGCCAAACACCACAAAAAAAGAACAAAAAATCAAGAGAACTCACCAAACACGTCCTTCCTCCACGAGTCCAGAACAGAACTGAATAAACAACAAAGAAAGACTACTCACAGCCCCACCTAGAGGCCGGAAGAGTAAAAACAGTCAAACAAATAATTATTAAAAACAAAAATAAAAGCAGTACTCTTAACCACAGCCCCACCTAGAGGCTGGAAGAGTAAAAACAGTCAAAAAATAATTAAACAAACCAAATAAATAGAAAAACACAAATTCAAATCACCACCACCCAAACCATCCCTAACAAAAAAAAACAACTGAAAAAACTGCCAGGCAAAAATCTTAATAACAGCCCCACCTAGAGGCCGGAAAAGTAAAAACAGTCAAAATAAATGAAAATAATCAGAATTAAAATGACAAATATAAATTAAATAAATCAAATAAAGTCACAAACCACAAATGCAAAACACCCCCACCCAAAACACCCATAACAAAAAAACCCCACAAATAAAAACTGCCGGCTGGCTGGGCACAAATATGCTAGTGCTATATATATTCTAAGCTAGGGTCCTTTCAAATCAAAGAAAGGCAAATTCATAAATACACATCCCTAATTGGTATGGCCAATGGAAAGAAAGGACCAAGATTGCACTCTACAGGATATACTGTTTTTTAAATCAACAGAAAAAGCATAGCAGGTTTGGTTTATAATTAATATATTCATTCATTATGAAGAACTTGCCCCAAAGGAGTTAAATCTCACATTAGTAAAGGTAAATGTCTCCTTTGCTCAAAAGCCAGTCGTATCCAACTAGGGAACGGTGCTCATCGCCGTTTACGCCATTTACGGCCAAAGAGCCACTGCTGTATCTGCAGATATTTCCATGTGGCAGGCATGACTAGGTGCCGAAGTGCATGGAAAGCTTTTACCTTTTCCACCGAAGCATTACCGGGCGTCACCTGAGCGGAGTTTCTCCAGCAAAAATCCTTTCAACTCAGAGTAATTTCTGACACAAAATTATTATTACTATCACTAAGTCATTTCATCCCTCCTAAATCTCACATCAAGAGGGATTAAAAGAGTGACGTGAGACCGTCCTGGAATAATATTGTAGCCAACCAAGAGTGCTGACACATCACATCCTTATCTCCCTTTGGTTCCCTCTCTAACCTTAGCAATAGTCATCACGGCTGGGAACAGGCTGATGGTGGACACCTGTATAGGCATGAGCTCACCGGAAGGCGGGCAGTAACTGGGCACAAGATTGCCATGATGATAGCCAATATTCGGAATTGGATACGGCACTTAAAAGAAAAAGTCCTAAACACTCTCTGAGCAGTTCAAAAGGTAATTATGCAAACTATAGTTTGCCCCCAATCAGTTGGGTACTCATTTTGCCGACCTCAGAAGGTTGGAAGTCTGCCATAGAATATAATGGGCAATAACCTGGACTTTGGACTGCGGTGGTTCAAGTGGTCAATGTACTGAACTGGAAGGTCGGAGTTTGATTCCCGGGTACTGCATGACAGAGTGAGCTCCTGCCTCTATCTCAGCTCCCGCCAACCTAGTGGTTTGAAAGCAAGAAAATGCAAGTAGATAAATAGGGACCACTTCAGTGAGAAGGTAAATGGCAATCCATGCACTACAGTGCTGAGGCATGCCTGCCACGTGTCCGTTGAAACATCTGCAGATGCAGACAGCGCTGGCTCTTTAGCTATAAATAGAGATGAGCACTGAACCCTAGAGTCAGATACAACTGGCTTTAGAGCAAGGGTGACCTTTACCTGGACTTAGTTATCGAAATGAGATGGGCAGTGCTTCATAAATCCAATTCACAGAGTGAAATGCTCAGCAATTCACTAAATTATACCTTTAAGGACATAAAATCATAATAATTCTAGGGCATATTTAGGAATGACATCATGTGTCTAAGGCTCCCAATTGTATACTCACAGACGTAATCATGATGCAGCCACCTGCCAACATCCAGTAAGAGAAGCCTTTGTGTTCTTCTTTCCACCAAACTATCAGTTTTCAACCACCCCAGAGAAAAGAATACATTAAGGAGGCCAAAGCGGTACTTAACAAAGTGCAGCGTAACAGGTTTTATCAAGTTTTATGTGGTACAACACAAAGCTTTGATGGGAGAAAAGAAGAAACCAACTTCACAAAGCTGAAACACCAAGATATACTAAACTGGGGGCATTCCAAGTTAAAAATAACCAATTTAAACTGCAAGGCCAGGGCTGTAATTTTCTGCACGGCAGCATGACATCATGGTTTACCCGGGGCCAGCTCAATAAATCAAGTCCTCCTTAATTAGAGATCCTACTGCCAATCCATATTATTTTGAAAAATAATTGAAATGGGACAGTTCAGAATACAAGCCAGATATGTTTACTGAAACGTGTTCTTTTCAAAACCTCTTCGCTTACACAGAATTTGCATTCGGCAAATTACAGGCCTAAGTCCTTATTTTGAGTCTGACTTCACTATCAAAGAATTCTTCAATTAAATTTACGTTGTTTCAAGGATTTTCTTGCCAATGAGAAAATAACCTGTATTTTCTTGGCCTTTCACATACCAAAGAGTTGGCTGCCAGTGACTCAACGCTGATAGTTGAGATGTGTAGCTCCAGAGCCAGAGGTTGGGAGTTTGATTCCCCACTGTGCCTCCAGGGAGAAAAGTGAGTCTATGTAATAATGGGCAAGCTTCACAGGCCAATAGATGCCCTGCCCCAAGAAGAAGGAAATGGTAATCTATTTCTGTATATTATCAACCTGAAAAGGGTTGCTATAAGTCAACATTGTCTTGACAGGATAGTATCCTATTTTCTTTTCTTTTCTGCTTTTTATGTTGTATGTTTACTAACATGGTATCTTTTTTTTCCTGCTGCTGCCTGCTGCAGGCAGCATGCCCCAATGTGAACCGCTTGGAGTCTTCTTCGGGAAGAGACAAGCGGTATATAAATAAAACTTTATTATTTATTTATTACATTTTTATACCGTCCATCTGGGATATTTCCCACTCTATGAGGTGTAAAAGCAATAAGCAACAACAACATAATAAAACAACAACAAAATAAAATAAAATTAACAATAAAAATTATCAGTATTCACACATCCATGGTTGCCATCTACATGAGACTTGCAGATGTACCACTCCTACAACTGTCACTTTTATTTGATAAAAGCTTGTGAGCAGTCTCAACATTTTTAAAATCTTTATTTATGAAGACAGGAGCAAGAGAGAGAATTGCTTTTGCTTAATGAATACTGAGAACACAAAAGATTTAGCATACCACAAAACGGTACCTGTGCCATGGTCAGATCACTATTTGGTGGCTCTAGACTTCCTGGGGGCGACGCTTCATCGTAGGGAGGCAGGGCCTATTAGAATGGCCCGCCCCCGGCAACTGATGGATCCTGATGGATTCCAGAGAGAACTGGGGGATTTCCCTCTGGATCGGCAACACGATTCGCCCGAGGCGCTGGTTGACCTGTGGAACAGGATGACAACAGCGGCCTTGGATGAAATCGCACCACTACGGCCTCTCAGAGCTCATGGAGCTAGGTCATCTCCGTGGTTCACAGATGAACTGCGGGAGCTCAAACGGGCAAAGAGACGCCTAGAGCGTCGCTGGGTGAAGACCCAGAGAGACTCCGATTGGACACTAGCTAGAGCCGCTATTAGGGCCTATCTAGTGGCGATGGAGGTGGTGAGGCGGCAATACTTCACCACCCTTATTGCCTCCGCTGATAATCGCCCGGCCACCCTGTTCCGGGTTACCAGGTCTCTCCTTGGTAGGGGGACCCCGGTGCCTGGCTGGCAGGGGTCGGCTGAGGACATTGCTGACCATCTAGTGGAGAAAATCGATCGGATTCGCTCTGGGATTAATCCTGGCGTGGATGGGGAGAGTCCGGAGGGAGCTGGAGTACAGTCTTGCCATACCATCTGGGACCGGTTTGAACCAGTTGCCCCTGATGAAGTGGACAGGCTCCTTGCAGCTGTGCGTGCCACTACCTGCCCATTGGACCCCTGTCCCACCTGGCTGGTGAAAGCCTCCAAGACGGTGACAGGTGACTGGGTTGGGGCTGTGATCAATGCATCATTGCGGGAGGGGGTGTTTCCTGCACCTTTAAAACATGCTTTGGTGCGCCCCCTCCTGAAGAAACCTTCCCTCGACCCAGCTGTCCTAACCAACTATAGGCCTGTCTCTAACCTCCCCTTTCTAGGGAAGGTGTTGGAGAAGGCAGTGGCGTGTCGGCTGCAGGGGGTGCTGGATGAAGCGGATTACCTGGACCCCTTTCAGTCAGGATTCAGGCCGGGATATGGTACCGAGACGGCATTGGTCGCACTGATGGATGATCTCTGGCAGGAGCGGGATGGTGGTCACCCATCCGTCCTTGCTCTTCTTGACCTCTCAGCGGCTTTCGATACCGTTGACCACGGTATCCTTCTGGGACGGCTCCGAGGATTGGGAATCCAGGGTAATGTGTGGTCCTGGTTTTCCTCATTTCTGAGGGGTCGTACCCAGTCGGTGTGGTTGGAGAGTGAGAGGTCCAGTCCTAGGACCCTCAAATGGGGGGTGCCTCAGGGCTCGGTGCTCTCCCCTCTCCTATTTAACATCTACATGAAGCCGCTGGGTGAGATCATTCGTTCCCATGGGGTGCGGTACCATCAGTACGCGGATGACACTCAGTTGTACATCTCGGCCCATAGGGACCCCAGTGATGCCGTCAAAGTCCTTTCCAGATGCCTGGAAGCTGTGGGGGTCTGGATGGGGGCTAACGGGCTACAACTGAATCCCAGCAAGACTGAGTGGCTATGGATAGGGGGTCCTGCGTTAACCCGGGAGCTACCATCGTTGTTTCTGGATGGGGCTATTTTGCCCCAGACGGACCCGGTGTGCAACTTGGGTGTCCTCCTGGATTCACGGCTACTGCTAGAGGAACAGGTGGCGGCTGTGACCAGGAGGGCTTTCGCCCAACTTCGGGTGATCCGCCAGTTGCGCCCACTCCTGGACCGGGACTTCTTGCTCATGGTCACTCACGCTCTGGTCACCTCCAGACTAGATTATTGCAATGCGCTCTACATGGGGCTGCCCTTGACGACCATTCGGAGGCTACAGCTGGTCCAAAATGCGGCAGCCCGGGTGGTGATGGGGTGTGGGCGTTATGCCCGTGCTTCGCCACTGCTCCGGGAGCTGCACTAGTTGCCAGTTTGTCTCCGGGTGCAATTCAAGGTGCTGGTTTTGACCTTTAAAGCCCTATATGGTAGTGGGCCAGGTTACCTAAGAGACCGCATCGCCCTGAGGACGTCTGTCCGTCCAACCAGAGCGGACCGGAGGGGCTCTCTAGTTGTTCCATCAGCCAGAGGGGCCCGCCTCTCTGGCATAAGGAGGAGAGCCTTCTCCGTGTCTGCACCGGCCCTCTGGAACCTCCTGCCAACAGAGCTACGTCTTCGGACGGAATTGCTGCCTTTCAGAAAAGATCTTAAAACCTGGCTGGCGGGTCAAGTGTGGGGTGCAGGTGGAAGGGTAACTGCCATTGGGTGGTTGGTGTAGAGGAACTCTTCCCCATGGTGCCTTTGGATCCTGCAGCCCTTGTTTTTAGGGGGTGGGTAGTTTTAACTGTTTTAACTGTTTTAACTTGTGTTTTTAACTTTTGTTGTGAACCGCCCTGAGTTGGCTTGGCCGAGTGAGCGGTATATAAATGTGATAATTAAATTAAAAATTAAATTTTAAATTAAACTGTGTAGGGTTTGCCAACTGTGTATTATGCATACCTGTCAAGCGCGGCTCCGGACAATACAGGACCTGTGTAGAATGGTTCTGCGCAGGTCCGTTCTACACATGCGTAGAAGCCTTCTATGCATCTCCTTCTGCGCAGAACCCTTCTACACATGCATAGAAGGGTTCTATGCATGCGTAGAAGGGACCTGCACAGAAGGGATGCACAATAACTACTTTCCACTGCCGCCAAATTATGGGATGGCAGCAGCTCCGGGCGGGAAATGAAGAAAAGCGGTGCAAAATTACAGGAAATCCCCGGTTAGTGGTTAAGACACTGAGCTGGAGACTAGAAGGTCGGTTTCAATACCCGAGAGCTGCACTTGGGGACATGAAAGGAGCCTCATTCATGCGTCCTCTGAGCAGATTTTCTCCAACAAAAATCTTTTCAACCCGGAGTAATCTCTGACACAAATTATTATTATTCTATCATTCTGATGTCATAGAAGTCAAATCAAAACAACTTTTCAAAATATTTTTGCATTTTCAAAATGGTTTTTTGAATGAGGAAGTGGGAAGATCAGCAGCTCGTACAATTTCTCTTCTATTAGTTTAGATTAGCTTATATTTTTAAGAATGTAAAACCATGAAACAAACATATCAACATTGACCAGAAAGATATTTTTTAAAGTTCAATATGAATAGTTTTCTTTTGGTTTAATTGTTTTTTTTTAATACAGTACATATGGAGGTGCAGGGAAGAAACATCTTTTCAGCATCAGTTCAGCATCTTTTATTAGACCATTTTCTGCAGGCAAATGAAGGTGGCCAAACTACAGACTCAATTAATGGTTTGTTAGATCTACCATCATGTAGCACAGGCAAATGAGTGGATATTCAGATTGAACCAACTCATTTGAATGCCATATGTTATTTGTGTTTTGGCAAAAAGATCTCCAATGAGAATTCCCGCCATTATTCTTTGATAGAAAAGAAATTCCTTTCAAAATCATTTCAAGGGAGGAAATTGTTGGGATAATTCTCAAGGGTGATGTTTAGGTTTCCTGGACTATTTGTGAGATAGCTGTGGATATAGCTGCTATGGCTTTGGGTGCTGAAATCTCACAATCTCGCCAGCCCGGGCCGCTCGTAGAGGCATTGGTTGTGACAGAAGCCATAACATGATTTACTTCTCTGCACCTCCCTCTCTAGCTTCCGTCGCCTCTCCACTGGACCCGGGGGTGGATTGTGGTTCTCCAAATTCCAGGGAGTGCAGTTGTTTTGCTGTAGTGTGGTTGAAAAGCAGACAGCAAAGTGCCAAGCTCTGCCCAGTTGAAATTAGACTCAGAAAATTTCTAAGTCCCAAGAAAGACTTTATTTTTCCAAGTTGTTTTCCAAAACAACTAATTTTTTCATTGCACAGGGATAGTTGGAAGTGTCCCTACTCATACTTCTCTTAATCCTCAGGGAAATAATCCCATGAGTTTTCATAAACTAGAATAATTACTAGACAAGCTACAGAATGAAAAAGAAGTTCATAGTAGAAAGAAGAAATGCCCCACGCTCAGTCCTCTTGTAATGTTATCTTCTTCTTCTGCCGTATCCGAATACTGTATTGGCGATCTTCATGGCAATCAGCCATGAAGACTGTCCAGAGAATATAATTGAGTGGCCTTTCATCTGCCTTCCACATTGTAGAACGACACCCATACCACTGATCCAGTTCCGCCATTCACTTTCTGGTTTATTTATTTTATTTATTTATTTTTCACGCTTATATACTGCCCACTCAGGTACCGTGTTTCCCTGAATATAAGACACTGTCTTATATTTTTAAAAACTCCAAAATTAGCACAAGGTCTTATTTTCAGGGGATGTCTTATTTTTCCATGAAGAAGAATACCAGTCTCGATCGCGCTTCCCCACTCACAACCAAGGGAAGCATCCCTTGGTTGCGAGTGGGGAAGCGCGATCGAGACTGGCCTCAGCTGTGAGGAGGCCGGCGTGGCCCATAAGAAGGCCTGCCGCGTTGGAGTCTCGATCCCGCTCTCACCGGGGGAAACTTCCCTTGGTTGTGAGCGGGGAGGCAATCGAGACTCTGATGTGGCAGGCTTTCTTATGGGCCACGCCGGCCGCCTTACAGCCAGGAGGTAAGGAGGTCTTATTTTTGGATGGGGCCTTATATTTCAAAGGCAGGGGGGAAAAGGGGGGTGTCCAATTATGGGAGGAGGTCCTATATTCGGGGAAACAGGGTACAACCCAACTCAGGGCGGTTTACATAGCGGACAGTAAATACATAAAAAGACACATGATAAAAAAAGTTAAAAGTTAAAAAACCCACCCCTAAAAGGTGTGCAAGTACCGAAGGGACCTTGGGGGAAGGCACACTTCTCTATACCAACCACCCAATGGTACCCCCATCCCCACCCACACCCCAAACTTGGCCCGCCAGCCAGGTCTTTAGTTCCTTCCTAAAGGGCAACAACTCCGTCTGGAGACGCAGTTCCACAGGCAGGAGGTTCCAAAGGGCTGGTGCGGATATGGAAAAGGCCCTCCTCCTTGTGCCAGAGAGGCGAGCCCCCCTGGCTGATGGCACAATTAGAGAGCCCCTCTGGTCCGCTCTGGTTGGATGGACAGACGTCCTTAGGGCGATGCGGTCTCTGAGATACCCTGGCCCACTACCATGTAGGGCTTTAAAGGTCAAAACCAGTACCTTGAATTGCACACAGAGACAAACTGGTAACCAGTGCAGCCCCCGAAGCAGTGGTGAGGCATGGGCATAACGTCCACACCCCATCACCACCCGGGCCTCATCAGCCCCAGGCCTGTATTGATGAAGCTGCTGTCCTCCATCAAGATGGATTCAAGTGGGATTTCGGCACCCAAAGCCATTGGTCCTCACGGTTGTCAGGTTAGTTAACCACTGCCTGGCACTCAGCATTGAGTCGCTGGCAGTATGGTCTACTCTATTACCATAGCAGGATAACCTGGTCAGACACAGTTATGGCCAGGTTATAGTGAACTTAAAAATGTCACAAAAAGGTGATATAGTGAACTTAAAAATATCACAAAAAGGAGACTCTAAATGGCTCTGAAAATGAACAAAATAATTGGAAGTCTTTTCTGTACAGAAGCGTAGAGAAACTTTGATGGTAAACTATGACATAACACTATTTTTACCATTTGTCTGAAACCTGACATGGCACTGTCCTCACTCTAATAAACTATAGACTTTACAGGGAAAAGAGCAATGTTCTCAGCTTCTTCTGCAGCAAAGACAAAATGTTGTCCATGGTGACCCCTCCAAAATGTAACATTTGGGAAAGGAAGGCACTGAAACCTGAAGAATGACAGGTAGGGCTGAGGCAAACTGATAAAAATACATTTTTCTTATTATGCAGCAATAAAAGGCCATTTTAAAATAATTATTTTAATATTTCTCTACAATTGAGATGGACACTCTGCCTCTCTGTAACCACCAGAGTGTCTTAGAATGATTATTATTATATTTATTATATTTACATTTCTATACCGCTGTACTTCCCCTAGGGGAAATCAAAGTGGTTTACAGCATAATACAAGATAAAGGACATTATAAAGGAAATTGTGACCAAGCTTCCAATTTAGTTGCTGCTGCTGCCACTTTCATTAGCTTGGAAATATCAATAGTCTTTCTTCTTGCCTAGGAATTGCAGTCTATCTCTGGTGCCACATGAATGATGGTGAACTGAACAGTTGTCTTATTTAAACAATAAACTGAAGAAACACAATAATATACAAATACAAAATATAATGCCATAAAAAAGAAGAAAAGAGAAAAGGGGGATCCTTATATAACTACTATGTTCACCCATCACCTTAGTGGGACATTGTACATCTTCTTATACTTATTATATATGTAACATTTCATTTATATCTTTACTAGCAAGGGTACCCGGACTTCATCCTGGGCGGTCTGGAGGGATGTTGGGTGAGCTACAGGGGTGTTTGTGGCCTTTCCCATGCTCCGTTCCTGGTGTCCTGCGTGCCTTCACTGCCGCTGTGGCCAGGTGCTGGTGGTTTCCCCGCAGGCCTGAACATGGTTGCAGCCAGTGTGGTTTGGGCTGGAGCTGGGGTGGCGCACACATCCCTTCCTCTCTGTGTGTCTCTGTCTGTCTCTCTCTTTCTGTCTCACTCTATCTCTCTGTGTGTCAGTCAGAGACACATACACAGAGAGAGAAGGGGGGAGTGGGACTTACACGATCGGCTCCAGGGGTGTTTGAAGGCCTGCTGGACATGTATGTTACATCTCTTCCTTATAGGTTAAGAAGATTATCTCAGGCATTCCAGGACCTTTCCCCTATCAGTCATTCACTCTCAACCAATCACAGTCCAACATGCAAATCAGCTCTTTCCAACATTCTATTTCCAGGCCTTGTTGTTAAACTGCCATTTTTCCTCCCAAGACACTTTGGGAATTGTAGTTCCCATTCCTTTCCCCATTTTGTGGGGCACAGGCCCCACTCTCGGCCTCTGGACCCTCACAGGGCTGATCTCAGTGGCGTTAGGTAGGTGTGTACAAAACATTACAGGATAGGCTCCAGGGGTGTGGGAGCCTTTCCCGGACACGTACGTTACATCTCTTCTTTATAGGTTAAGATATTTGTCCCCTCTTTCCAGAACATTAAATATTCTTGTCCAGGCCTTGCTCCTTTCCTCTTCACTAAAACATATTCAATAAATTCACCCCATATCTCTCTAAAATATCCCCTTTTAAGTTTTAATTCACAAGTCAATTTATCATTTATTGACATATTCTATGTCTCCTTATTCATCTGGCTCAAATTCACAAATATTCCAATTTTTAAAGCAATAACCAATCTCAGAGCCGCTACCATTATGATGATCAATTCCTTCTTAGTGAACAGTTTTACATTACTAATAAACAATACTGATACTTGGGAATTTATAGTAGGTAAACAGAAGATAATTCTACAAGTGAAATTCAGAAGGGTCTTAATGTTCTAAGGAAGGGTTTCTCAACCTTGGACCCCCAGATGTTATTGGACTTCAATCCCCAGAAGCCTTGATCAGCAGGTGTAATGGCTTGGGCTTTTGGATCAGCAGGTGTACTGACTTGGGTTTCTGGGAAATGAAGTCCAAAAACACCTAAGGACCTGATGCTGAGAAACTCTGTTGTAAAAGCATGAGAGGATTTCCTCAACCATACTTCTGCCAAGCTAAACAAAAGTTCACCAGCCATGCACTGTAGTCTGCCACATGCTGTTTTCATAGCATTAGGCAGGAAGAAAACATTCGTCATTTACTGAAGCCCAATAGGACTCTACATATGCAAATGGGGTAGATCCAAATTTTCAAGCCTGTTGGATGATCATTCAACAATTCCCCCTTCAATTTATCAGGATTCTTGAAAAAGAACTGTGGTTTCAGTTTTAGAACAAATAACATAGATCTACTGCTACATGTACAGAATGGTTATTAAGGCAGCCAAAGGATTTGCTAATAAAAGCAGAAACATCTCATTTTATAGACAGAAAGCATTATAATGTATGTGGAAACACATCACTAGCACGCATCCAGGGATCTTACATTGTCCAACTGGGACTTCCCATACAACACATCATTACTGTTAACATTACAGTTGGCGGGAGGTGAAATTTCCCCAAGCTATAGCAACGACGTGCTCTTTGTTTTCAAAAGCACAAACATTTAAAGTGCTGTGAATAAACAGTGAAATACAGCGTTTTGCCTGCATAAACTTGTACAAATTGCTTCTTATTGATCTTTTGAGTCATCATTTTGGCACTAAATTGCTATTGTGTTGCAAAATAAAGGGAACAGAGAACAAGTGATGTAATTCTGTTAGCAGCATAGGTGAATAATATTTCATAAGAAAAAGAGAAACATGTCTGTACAAAAGCATAAGAAGAAAGAAACCGTTTGACTCGGCTCATGCAACAATGATCAGTTTAATTCACTGGAATCATTTATTTCATTATATGGATCCCTATGGGCAATGCACCGTATAACAAAATAAAGTTTGTTATACAGATCGCTATTGCTGATACCCCATACAACGAACAAAAATTTTCGTTGTACAGGGTATCACCAATAGCGATCTGTATAACGAACTCCCCCCCCCCCCCCCCGGTTATATGGTGCATCGCCAATAGCACAAAAATGCTTCATTGCAAGAATTTTTCATTATACTAAGTGTTTGTTATATGGGGTACCACTGTATATGTTATTTTAAAAATACAGGACAGAGAAATTTAAAAACTCTAACTCAGGCTGCATGGTCAAATACTGCAGGATTTGCTGTAGGTATAAAATAGATAAATTCACTTTTTTTAAAAAAACTAATCAGATGGTACAATGGCAATTTGAATTAATCTGACCCTTTCTTCTTCGATGTAGAGGGTTTACTTTTAAGAAGGCATGAGCAATTTACCCAACATGCCCATACATGAATAATATGGGCATGCCATTTTTTGAGAAAACCACATTGCTCCTGAATTTGTTTTGCTGTCCTTGCTAAGAGTACACAGTTTAACAAACAAATCATGTAAATTTATCAGAATAATATCTCAATTAAAGCACAGTTTCTACTGAAATACTAATTACTTCTACATTGTGTACTTCTAGAGCAGGAGTTCTCAACCTTTTAAAGCCAGGGGTCAGGTCACGCTCCCTCAGACAACTTCGGGGGACGGACGGCCATTTTGCCTTTCCTCCACTACACGGCACTTCCTGGTGTGGTGGAGGTGGGCCACATGAAATGGCACCATGGGCCGCATCCAGCTCATGGGCCACAGGTTGAGAATCCCTGTTCTACAATATAAGTAGAACAAGACAAACTTCGATGTTATAGCTTACAAATCACGAAATGCCTCATGGGTTATCATATTTATTGTATCTCTTTAATCTTCTAAAATGATGTAAATTAAAAGATTAAAGAGATACAATAAATATAATAACTCATGGGGCATTTCATGATTCCAGAGAAACAACAGTGAGAACAAGTTCTAATGTGCTTTAGACACATATAGTGTAAATTACTGTTCAGGTAAGAGTTTTTGATAAAGAAAAGGAAGGCATATTTGCTTTTCAGTAACACTTGAAGGAGATTTATAGAATTTAAAATGTCATCTGCACTATTACCTTATGCTCTGGCTGTCATATCATAAATTAAAATTATGTGAAAACAGAAAATAGTTTATTGCTTTAGCATATTACAAACAAATCCATAACTAAAAAAGTAAAAATAAAAATAAACGAGAATGGAATGGGCTCCTGTTCTCATGCATCATCTCGTTTTCTGCATGCTAACTGTGAAACAGGGATAAGAAACTTTTGGATTATAATGATAAAAATAATTGTGTGTCAGAAATTATTCTGGGTTGAGAGGATTTTTGTTGGAGAAACTCCCAGAATCCCACATCTAACATGGCTATAGGGTTTGTGTTTATAATCCAAAAGAGCAAGATTTCCCATTTCTTGCTTAGCAAGGGAAACAAAACACTTTAACTTTTAAAACTGATTAACAGCAGTGGGGCAGCGCATTGACCGTATCCCCCAGTACTGTGCAGGACTTGACCATTGCTGAGGGGCATGGTGACGGACCAGGTTTTTTGTTTTTAGTAGCTTCTACTACTGTTCTACTATCTGTTCATATTATATATTATTAATGGAATTACTATTGTTTAAAAATCTTTTATAACTGGGTGCACTTCAGTAAAATTTACTACGGAATAGAACTTTTTCATGTTGCTAAGTGTTTCAGGAACTGTAGTGGATATATTTGAGATATAAATCAAAAACATCCCAAGACTCATAAAAAGTGCTGCTACTAGACACTATATAAAATTAACACCAGTTTTCTGAGCATACCTGTCAACCTTCCCGGATTGGCCAGGATTTCCCGGTTTTCGGCGCTGATTTGCGCCATTTCCCGCCCCGCGCTGCTGAAACCCTGGAATTTAGCAGCGGGGGAAAGGAGGTACTGTGCAGCCCTTCTGCGCAGGATGCCTTCTATGCATGCGTAGAAGGGTTTTACGCTTGCGTAGAACCCTTCTACGCTTGTGTAGAACCCTTCTATGCTTGCGTAGAACCCTTCTACGCATGCATAGAAGGCTACGCATGCGTAGAAGGGGGCTACGCAAGCGTAAAACCCTTCTACGCATGCATAGAAGGTGACCTGCGCAGAACTGTTCTGCGCAGGTACCAGATTGGCCGGAGCCGTGGTTGACAACAACATTTTATTTATTTATTTATTTATTTATTTTTATTTCTATTTCTATACCGCCCACTTGGCCAAGGCCAACTCAGGGCGGTTCACAGCATAATAAAAACATAATTAAAAACGTAGTTAAAACTGCTTTAAAAAACTACCCACCCACTCACTAAAAAAGGGTGCAGGGGCCAAGGGTGCTGGGATTTGCTATACCAGCCACCCTGAGGAAGGCACCCCTCCACCTGCACCCCATACTTGGTCTGCCAGCCAGGTTTTAAGTTCTTTCCTGAAGGGCAGCAATTCCGTCTGGAGACGTAACTCTGTTTGTAAGAGGTTCCAGGGGGCCGGTGCAGACACGGAGAAGGCCCTCCTCCTTGTGCTGGAGAGGTGAGCCCCTCTAGTGGATGGTACAATGAGAGAACCCCTCCAGTCCACTCTGGTTGGACGGACAGACGTCCTTAGGGCGATGTGGTCTCTTAGGTAACCTGGCCCACTACCATGTAGGGCTTTAAAGGTCAAAACCAGAACCTTGAATTGCACCCGGAGGCAAACTGGTAACCAGCGCAGCTCCCGGAACAGAGGCAAGGATGAGCATAACGCCCACACCCCATCACTACCCAAGCCGCCACATTCTGGACCAGCTGCAGCCTCTGAATGGTTGACAAGGGCAGTCCCATGTAGAGCGCATTACAATAATCAAGTCTGGAGGTGACCAGAGCATGTGTGACCATGAGCAAGGAATCCCCCAGGAGCGGGCGCAACTTGCGAATTACACGAAGTTGTGCAAAGGCCCTCCTGGTCACGGCCGCCACCTGCTCTTCCAGCAGCAGATGTGCATCCAGGAGGACCCCCAAGTTGCGCACTGGGTCTGTCTGGGGCAAAGTAACGCCATCCAAGACCAAGGATGGCAGCTCCCAGGATAGTACAGGACATCATACTGTAGGCTCAGTTACAGAGGCACAGAGTCATTTTGTGTTGTTACCTTTCAAGGAGGATAGGTGTGATAGGTTGCATTTAAACATGTCAGTTTTTGTATCAACTTCATACAGACGTGCAAACCTTTTAATGAAATTTATAATGAATAAGTTATAATGGAATTGCATAGACAGGCCATGCCCTGTACTTATATGTGTTTAGCTGAATCTTTGCTTGGAATTTACAGAAACTGTACGCAAAATTTCCTGCGTATACAGTGGAACCTCATACAATTGCCCCATATAGCAACGAAATCGCATAACAATTAGGTTTGGGGGGAGAAATGGTGTCCCGCATAAGAATTTTCCCTATGGGAAAATTTGTACAACAATTTTTTAATGGGAAAAACCACTTAGCAAAAAAAATAAAAATCGTTGTACAATGCATCCCATAGGGAAAATTGCTGTACGATGCATGTTTCGTACAACAATGAGCCCCATGGAACGGATTAAAATCGTTGTATGAGGTACCACTGTACTTTATGCAGAATTTTAAACAAATATACAAAAGGCTATCCATGGATATTCATTCATTACTGTTGTGATGAGCAGAGCCATTTGTTAGACACTTGTTACTTTTAAGGGCAAAACATTTGCTTTTGGATTACAACTCCCTGAAGCTTCAAACCATCATGACCCTTAGCCTTCTTCCAAAAAGTAACTTTTTAAGCCCTGGAAAATGGCTATGGAATACTCAAGCAATATTCAAAACTAATTACAGTGATTCAGTCTATCTCAGTAAAAAGAAGCCCATACGTTACCAAAATAACAGCTTTCCTCACTGCAAACAAATTTTTTACCTAAAAGAAAGCAGTAGAGAAGATAATTAGTTTCACAATCTCAAAACATTTCTTTTTTTTATAATTTTTATTGAATTTTCTCAAAGACATACAAAAAAGAAAAGAAAACAATGACTAACAATACAATACATAAACAAATCCATAGTATCATGTTAACAGACATTACTAAATGTTAGCACATAACAATATCTAGACTCATTAATTACTATATAACCACCGAATATTAAAAGCCATTATTTCAAGATCCGAAATAATAAGAACTTTCTGTGCTACCACTAATCTTTGGATAAATAATAATCACCCTGTGAATATATACAATGCCCGGAGAGATTATTTTCTGCTCAACTCCAGAAACTTCTTTGAGATGGTACTGGTCCTGAACTATCATTTGCCATACAAGAATGATCCACAAATGGTTTCCATATGTTCCAAAATCTATTCTCTTTTAAGTTATCTCTTTTCACTTTAATCTCCCATGTCAATTTATCATTCAGTGCTAAACTCCACATTTCTTTATACCATTCTCCAATCTGTATATCTATATCATTTTTCCAATTTCTAGCTATACATTGTCTACCCGTTGTCAATACAATTTCCAATAATTCTTTTTCCTCCTTGTTTAAACCCAAACCTTCCACATTTGTTAAAAGAATGGTACTTGACACCAACTTAACACTTCTACCCATTATTTCACCAAACTCACCTTCTATTTTCCCCAAAAAATCCCTTATTTTTTTACAACTCCACCACATATGTTCATATGTTCCATCAAATTCTCTACATCTCCAACATAACTTATCTCTTTTATTATCCATCTGGTAAAGTCTTAATGGCGTCAAGTACCATTGCCACAACATTTTAAAATTATGTTCTTTAATTCTTACAGACATTGTTCTCATAATCCTCTTTTTCCATTTATTTTTCCACTCAATCTCCCCAATTGTTATATTCAAATTTTGTTCCCACTTCCGTTTCAAATCCTCCTGTGGATCTGCACCTCTATTCAGTATATTATAAAGCTTACTTACAAGACCTTTAATACTACTTTCCCCTTTTCTAATCTTCCTTACCAACTCCTCAAATTCTGTATGTATTCTATCTAACCCTACTTCTTTTTATATTTTTTGTTCCAGTTGTCCACCTTTAACTTCTGAAACCAATTCAAATTTAATATCTCGAATATTTTTTTCCGCTCAACATCAGAATCACAAGTTTTTAACCAATCCTTCAATAAAAGCATCCCATTTTTATCCAATATTTCCATTTTTTCCTTATCTAACTTTATTGGGAAACACATCATATCAGTCAATTCCAAAATTGGAGAGAGATTTGGGACCATGTCCCTTTTTACCTTCTTCCACACCTCCATGAGACCTCTCATCATAGTATTATTTGACCTTTTCACCTTATCCTTTATTCCCCAAAAAATCATATTTCCAATATTTCTATATTCCTTCATCTCCAATTGCTCCCAAATTGTCTTTTCTCTTGCCAAAATCTTCACAACATTCTTAACTTGAAAAGCTCGATAATATGCTAGCAAATTTGGCATACCCAACCCCCCTTTTTTTTGAGACAAGTACCATAGCTTCTTTGGGAGCCTAGATTTTTTGCCTCCATTACAAAAACCATTGAACATCTTTTGAAACTCATTAATTTCTTTCTCTTTCAAGTGGATTGCTAGTGTATCAAATAAAAAGTTAATCTTTGGTAACAATATCATTTTACACATAGCAATCCTTCCGAACCATGACAGCTTTAACTTCTGAAGCTCTTGTATTTTGTTCTTAAATTCCGCTTTCAAGCTGTCATAGTTCAATCGTTTAAGTTCTTCTAATTTGTTTGAAATGATTATCCCCAAATATTTCAGCTTATCTTTAATTTGTATATTAAGTGTCGACACTATCCTACCCATCTCACTTGGTTTCAAATTGCACAACATCAGTTCTGATTTATCCCAATTTATCTTTAATCCAGTTATAGCTTGAAATACCTGTAAATGATCTTTAATCCTGTCCATTACCAGCTCTGGGTGCTTCACCATAAGCAGTGTGTCGTCTGCATACATACTCACTTTATTACCCATGATTCCTTCTATATTCAAATCCTCCCTTATACTTTTAGCTAAAATCTCCATTGCCATAATAAACAGGATAGGAGATAATGGACAGCCCTGCCTAGTACCAGCCTCTAGCTTTACCACATCTGTACGCTCCTCATTTACTCTAACCCAAGCATTTCCTTTTTGGTATAATAAATCTATAACCCTATTGAATTTATCCCCAAACCCATACTTTCTAACTATTTCCTTAATTGAAGACCAATGCAATGAATCAAATGCTTTAAAAATATCCAATGATAATAATCCCACCTTTTCCTTTGTTTGATTAACGTTGTCTATTAAATCTAATACCCTTCTAGTCAGGTCCGCCATGTGTCATCCTTTTAAAAACCCAACTTGATCAACATTTATATATTCCCCCATGAAACTATTTAAGCGGTTAGCCAATATTGCTGTGAAGATCTTCGCATCTTGATTTATAAGTGAAATTGGTCTGTACGAATCCACTCTTTCCAGATTCTTACCAGGCTTTGGCAGAAGAACGATTGTAGTGTTATACCATGAAGTCGGAATTGATCCTCCATCTAGTATATAATTATATAACTTCACCAATTTCAGGACCACCTCCTCTTTAAATTCTTTATAAAACTCTGTCGATAATCCATCATCCCCCGGGGCTTTCCCTATCCTCAGTCCGCTTATTACCTCCTTAACCTCTTTATCAGTGATCTTTTCCTCCATTTTCTCCCTATGCTCTTGTTTTATTCCATTCCCTGTCTCTCCAATATCTTTTTAAGCTTCTCCAAATCTACTTCCTTTTTTGCATATAATACCTGGTAGAATTCCCTAACATTTCTAAAGCAACTTTTCTGATATCCTGGCAACTACAAAACAGACCTAAAACATTGTGTAAGCTACACTAAAACAGGAAACTGCAATTTATTTCAAATAATAATTGACATTAAAAAGTAATCAGGATTCAATGAAAATCATCATTAGTCAACAACGAAAGCAAACACACAAATGTTAAAATTAATTTCATTGTTTAGAGATGGTTCTTGTACCAGAAAAGTAATTCAGGATAATGATGTTATTTAAATTGGAGCTTATCTGTTAAGAAAATATGGAAAAAGTTTTTGAATGAAATTAATCAAATACTGTCTACAAAATTAGAAGTATGTCCCAGAATAGCCTTACTAATGGACCTAGGAAACATCATTGTAGCAAAAAATAAGAAGGAAACGATTATAACAGTGATAACAGTTATGAGACTACTTATTGTTAAAAGATGGGAAATATATTGTGATATAGAGCTGGACGATTGGTATAAAGAGCTATGGATCATTGGAATGAGTGACAGATTAACTTGTGGACTAAAGTTTAAGAAAGGATTAATAAAGAGAAATGAGTTCAAAGAGATTTGGGGAGAATTGATAGAATATGTCTTAATTAAAGCAAAGGAACAAAACCAGGACAGGAATACACAACTTTCTGAGAAACAGGCATAAATGTATAGTACATTGTTAATAGAAATAAAATACTGTAATTATAAATTGGAAGTACAAATCCCATAGGTGGTGGGGAGCACAGAGAAGATTGTTTTGTTGATGCAAAATTATATGAATTGTTACTGTGTTTGAATGTTGTCTTGTTTTAATAAATTGGAAAACAAAGATAAATTTTTTTTTTGGAGCTTATCTTCTGGAAATAAGGACTCTCAGTTATGAGTTGACTGTATAATAACATGTTTTGAGGCTATGCATCTAACAGAAGATGCCATGAGTTTAGTACTTTGGTTTCATTTTACTGTCATGAATTATAATTAACAATGAGCCAACCAAGACATATGTTCAGACATCACATATTCTTGAGAACTGTGGTTTATTTGTGAAAACTCTTGGCCAGCATGTTGCTGAAAACTGGCCAGTCAGACCTACTTCAACAGGAAAGGTTATAGAAGTTGCTGAACTTTTATCCTTGGCTTGTTTATAATGAGTTCAAGCCTGGCAATCTGACTTGCATTCCCTTGACAAGTCAAAGGAATCAGTCAAAGTTGGTTTTTTTATCGTTCAGTCGCGACCCTTTGCGACTCCATGGACCATCATGCGCCCAGCTCCTCTGTTCTCCACCATCCTTTTCAACCCACTCAGATCATTCTTGGTTTAACTTCTCCCGCTTGTTGGATAAAAGTATGGTCTAGACCAGGATACATCCCAGTAATTCAGACTAAATGAACCATGGACAGAAGGTCCAGCTTACAAGGAGAATGATAAGGTTGCACCTACCAGCACACTGACTAGAAACAGTAGACCCCAGTTCTCCCATAGCCTAACTTATCATGATGTGCCAATGTATTTTGTAATACAGTACATAAAAGTTATTCGACTTTATGTAGGTCTCTCACTTCTTCTTTTTTTACTACTATTGCCTACTTTGAAGCAAGGCAATTCAGAGGTATAAAGAAAACTGGAAAAGCTGTATTTATTGATTTAGTTGCTGATGAATGTTTAAATATCTCAAGTCCACTTTATCAGCCATTATGTTTTAAACCCTGTGGCCAATTCGGTTTATTATGACTAACGTATTTGAAATACAAAATGCCAAATGACTCCATCTCCTTGAGAAAGTGTACCTCCCTTGCAGATTCCAAATAACATTAAAGTACAGTATATGAATCATTCTGTATTATCTAAACTAAGAAGGTTCCCATGATATCATTTAATCTATAGCACTGGCAACACTATAATGTCTTGTGTACTTATGGAGTCTGGCAAGATGATACAAGCATTGTTTGATACCATTACTCATTTCTTACTCATATTTTAGTCTCTCCCAACTGTATACCAGAGTTCCATAATTAGATTGTTGTGTTGCTATCTAAATTATCTATACAGTAAGGAAAATCTAAAGGGTATAATTGACTAACAATCAAAGTTTCCAGTATCTTATAGACACAACATATCACCACTATAAAAAAAACCCTCAAATCATTCCATCTCTATCTTTCACTTGATCCTGCTTGAAGTAGCATTTGCAATTTGTCTCTTTATAAACGTCTGCAAACACAGACAGCGCTAACACAGACAGTGCTGTCTCTTCGGCTATAAACAGAGATGGGCACTGAACCCTAGAGTCAGATACAACTGGCTTTCCAGCAAGGGTGACCTTTACCTTTACCTAACTCATAAACTTAGGCTTATGATTTTGTCATAAGCAAAATCTCTGCCCTTTGTACACTTAGCTACCTGAGACTGAGCAATAAGAGGTTTATTTACACACTTGTTTATTTAATCATTTATGTCCTAGCAAGGAGGCTTACAAAATACAGTATATTGAATGTAATATACATTTAAAACCAGCAGGAAACTGGGAGGGAAATCCAAGTTGAAAAATAATGCAATGAGAGTTACTAAAACAGGGTTAATTGCTGAAGAAAAGGGGGAAAAACACCTCTACTCAAAACAGTCCAGAAAAACACACACCTTTGTCTAATATCTGATAGGTAACACAGAAGGGGGTGAGACAAGAACTATTTTGTCACAGAAAAAGATCCACAACTTTGGCTCACAATGGAAAGGAAGCTTTCTCAAATATGCTACCCATCATATTTCATATATTACTAGCATTTTTTTGCCTGGCCCTGTCAGGCAGTTATTATGTGCGAGTGGGTGGTTGGGGTGGTTGGGGGGGGTGCACCCCCCCAAACCTCCCCATTCACCAACACACAGATAATTGTCCGGCAAGCCAGGGGTGTCGTGAGTGCATGTGTATGTGTGTGTGTGTGTGTGTGTGAGAGAGAGAGAGGGGGGGGGGTCCTGTGGGAGGGAAGGGCGGTTTTGCCGGTGCCCGGGGAGGATGCAGAGTCGAAGAACCCGGCCATGGCCTCGTCCCTGGGCAAACGGGGAGTGCACTGCGGGCACCTTTGTCGCCCTAGCATTCCCCACCGCCCGGGGAATTGGCAGTGGCCGGGTCCTTCGGCCCTGTGTCCCCGGGTGAACGGGGAGTGCGGGGCTGGTGGTGGGGAAAGAGGGGCTCTTCCTCCCCCCCCCGAAGCTACGGTCCTGGCCTCCGAGGCTGTGGGGAGACTGGGCTCTCCCCGCTGCCTCACCAAAGCCATGGGGGAAAGAGGGGCTCTTCTTCTCCCCCCCCCCCACCGAAGCTAACGTGCCGGCCTCCGAGGCTGTGGGGAGACTGGGCTCTCCCTGCTGCCTCGCCAAAGCCGTGTGGTGGGACAGGGTGGGTATGGATTCCCTTCGGGAGACAAAGTGTCTCCCGGAGGGAAGTTGTCGGTGCGTTGGTGGTTTTTATTTTTTACCGCGCGCACTGGCTTTCCCAGCCTCCTCTGCGCTTGCATCCGTCAGCTTGATTTGCTGAGGGGTCATGGCATGGTGGACGCTGGGAATCGTAGTTTGTTTTTTCTGTTCGCGTTCGTGGGGTGGCTGCCCCACTCGCGGCTGCCGGACCCTTGCGGCGATGCTCAGACGGTGTAAAGGTAAGTGTAGGAGGCTTGGTATGGGATAGTAGGGACAGGTGCGGGCGTGCATGCCGGACACCAACGGTTAACGTCTGTTCTTATAGGTAAAGATAGACAAGTGGAACATGGAACCTGAGATGGCACTCAGCTCTTCAGCTGCTGTACTAATAAAACAATGTACAGTATAAGAAATAAAACACCCTCACTACTTTGTGAAATATGCAACACCTGAGTAGAATTCTTAAACATCAGACTCCCTTCTTAGTGATTTATGACACTATGAAGTATTTTATTTTTTTATCCTGTGATCAAGCAGAGAGAGAGAGATTTGCTTCATGTTACTAAGATCTTCAAAACTACAGAAATGTAAAAAATTGGCCTAGCTGCCTCAAAGCTAACAGTAAATGCTAGTTAAGAGCTGGCAGATTTTAAGGCCTCAAGGACACTATTACACTACACATTATATGTACATGTTGGGGTCATTGGTGTAACGGGAAGGTAACATCTTATCTTCCTTTCACACTTATCAGAAGCATTGTTTACACAGCAAACTATAAATGTATAAACAGGACAAGAGAATCATATCTGCTTGGAAGCATAATGATCTTTAAGTATTTTAATATACCTGTATGGTGCTGATTCATGAGAAAATAATCAAATTAGCATTCTGTGGTTCTAAATAATACCTAAGTTGACAGAGGTGGTTGTTGTCGTTATATGCTGTAGGTGATCCTACCATACCCGTCAAGCGTGGCTCCTGGAAATATGGGAACTGCTCCGGCCCGGGTACGCATGTGCCGCAACAACTCATCTGCGCATGTGCAGAACCCTCTGTGCACGCGCAGAGTCCATTTGCGATGGGTGCGTGTGTGCAGTAACTCCTTTCCTCGCTGTTCAAATATGGGACGGCGGCGGAAAAGGGGAGGAACCAGCAGAGAAATACAGGAAATCCTGGCCAATCCGGGATACTTGACAGGTATGGACCCTACAGATAAGTAACCTTCAAAATGTTGCATCGTTACTAGCCTTGCTCAGCTTTTACAAAATCAAGGGTGCGGCTTCCTTTATGGTGTCAGTCCACCACATACTTAGTCTTCCTCTTTTCTGAAAGTTTTCCATTTTTCCTAGTTCAGTATTGTATTGTATTGTATTGTCTATTCATATCCCGCTTTTCTAGTGTAAAACACTACTCAATGCGGCTTCCAACAGTAAACAATATACAATAATAAGCAGAATACAATATACATAAATAAAATACAATGCAAAACATAAGCAATACACAGCGAAACATAATAAAGATAAATACAGTACTAATGCTATGGATATACAGTTCACACAGCATAATACAAAAAGGTTATACAGTAAAATCAAAAATACTCAATATATCAATCTACCACACTAGACACACCCAGCAGGCGCGAAATCCCAACGTCTCAGCTGCAAGCTATCAACGGGAATAACATTGGTGATGTCTCTTGTGTACCGACTGCAAGAAGGTCATCGGATATGCACGTATTTCCCAAGGCTGGCCAGGCCAGAAAACGAGCCAAGGCAGCGTCGGCGGAAATAATACGTTCCACGGGATTGCGCTTTAAGCGAGTTTACTCTTTAAGCAAAACACCATTGTAAGTGACCAATTGCAAACCTTGATTTAGTTGTTAAGTGATTTTTTGGTTGGTTTTAGTTGTTAAGTGAGGCGACCAGTGATAGAAAATTCTGCTCTTTAAGCGACTTAGTCTCTAAGAAAGGCGCTATTTATGTGATGTTTTACTGTATTATTGTCTTTTTCAGTGAGTCTTATCTTCTCATGATATGCTGAAAGTATGACAACTTTGGTTTTGTCATTTTAACTTCCAGAGTTCAGGCTTGATCTGATCTAGCATGCACTTGTTTGTCTTCCTGGTGGTCCACCTCGTCTACTCTGTCTACTTTTACCCATATTATTATTAGTAGTAGTGTCTGGCCGGACATCCCGCTATGTTAATGGAGTAGACAGTACAGCCAGTGACTCAACGCAGAGTGTGGGGCGGTGGTAAATAACCTGACTCCCTAAAGGGGCCAATGGCTATGGGGGGATGAGCCCCTTTAGATGGGGTGATAGTCACCCTCAGTGGAGGAAATGCCACTGGAAACCATCATATTGGGCCCAATGGCAAAATGAGTACAGGAGGAACTCTGATTCCCAACTGTCATGGAGGCGGAAGAGGCCATGTCAGATGGACTGGCTGTGAAGGCACAGCTTATCCATATCCTCAAGGCTGCGGCAGTCTATTGCAGTCCCGGTGTTAAATTCTGGATGTCTAATTTCATATGTGTCACAGGAGATGGATCTGAGGTCATAGTGTGTGGGTCACTTCATGGCAAGCTGGGATCTGCCTTAAACAAATTCATGCCAGTGGCATTTTTATTGATTTCCTCGGAGGACAAAAATGGCCAAGAATCGGCTGGCCTCCAAGACCAGGCCTCCCAGCACTGATGGGCAGGGGGGAAACGTATACTCGGATCGAGTTGCCACCGCCACCACCTGTCCATGGTATCTGCAAAGATCTCCTGCAGCACTGTATTTTGAATGAATCAATGTTTTCCTATTTTCTTTCTTCTCTGTCAAGCTTCCATATTCATATACACCATCAAGAAACACAATAGTGTTGACAATCACACAGAAAGACCCTAGTAACGGCAACCTTATGTTTATAGCTAAAGAGCCAGCATGTCTGCATCTGCAGATGTTTCTGTGGACATGTGACAGGCATGCCTCAACACCGGAGTGCATGGAACACTGTTTATCTTCCAACCAAAGTGGTCCCTATTTATCTACTTACAATTTATTGCTTTCGAATTGCTAGGTTGGCAGGAGCTGGGGCAGAGACGGGAGCTCACTCCGTCATGCAGTACCCGGGAACTGAACTCCAACCTTCCAGTCAGCGAGTTCAGCATCTTAACTACTTGAGCCACCGCAGTCCCTAGGTCAGGTGAAGGGAACTGCAAAATTAACTCACCAAAATGTGCCTTCATTTTGGCAGTTTCATGTCTGGCCTAAACACAGAAGAAGAATAAGAATCATGGCGTTGGTCTCCACTGACACATTCTTATACATCTGACTAACAACCAGAGATCATCTGCCATTACCAGTTGTATAAAGCCATATTGATTTGTATACTTATCTGTTATGCTAACCAATCACTCTGTACCTCTGTACCTGATGTGTATAAATTGATACCATGAAGTCTCACTACCATGTCTGATGAAGTGGACTTGATCCACGAAAACTAACATTAAAGTATAACAGTCTTCAAGGTGCTACAGCATTTTTGTTTTTGTTTATTCTCTGATATTCTTACACTTGATGATTTTCATGAGTGCCTTTCATTGCTGCCTCTTCTGAGTCTCATTCTTTTCTGATTTCTTTGTTGCAATCTCCATCTGGTTTGATTATTGAACCAAGGTATACAAAATCTTTAAAATTTTCAATGTCTTCATTGTCATTGTTAAAATTACATATTTATTCTATAGTCATTATTTTTGTTTTCTTAATATTCAACTGCAACCCTGCTTTTGCACTTTCTTCTTTCAAATTCAGCAGGGGCTGCTTCAGACGATTTCTGCTTTGTGTCAGCAATATGGTATCATCTGCACATCTTCAGTTATTTATGTCTTCTATCTTATGTCTTTTCATTCCACCTTCACCTGAATTTAGTCCAGCTTTTCATGTGATATGTTAGGCAGATGGATTCAACAAAGAGGAAGATAAACTGCACTCTTTGACTAAAGGAAACTATCCTATTTCTACAGCAGACCAGAGCTTTACTTAGTCTTTTCACTGCAACTGTTCATATTGCTGAAAAGAGAAGTTGAAAAAACAAAAACAGCAATGCATCTCTCTAGCAGAATATGAATCTCAATGAAAAACAGCAAACAAAAAGCCCTTACTCCCTGTGTAATTCTCTCCATCGTGCCAAAAATAATAATTCTCTCATGTAATTCCAGCAAAGATTCCCAGGATTTAAGAATAAAGTTGATAATAGCAAACCTATCCTGAAAGTAGGGATCTTGCTCAAAGAGAAATTTGCCTAGCAGTTTAAACTATGAGTGCCTTTCTAGTTCGTAGCACGGTTCAGTTATCATTACTAAACACACGTAATGTTTCTCAAATATAGGGCTTGAAACAAAATGACTCCTAATCAGATCTGGCATGAAAAGGAAAAAGAAAAATGCACAGGGTGAGGTAAGTGTGATCATACCCTGCAGAAGAACAGCGGATGGCAGGGCTTCAGCACATTACTTAGACACTAAACAGCGGAGCGCTAGAGATAATTCTCAGGTAAACTTTCCATGAGCCAATACGTCATCCTTCCATAACCTCCTTGCATTAATCATGTCAGTAGTAACCTGATGTAACCAAGGAAGAATGTCTGATTTACAGGGAGGCAGGGCAATGCTAGGAGAACAAACACACTGGCATGTCAGGAAAGGAAGTGCCAACTCAAATTTAATTTCAGCTCTGTAACTCACTCCAGGGGGGGGGGACATTTCCCATCTCCCCCCTCCCTTTGAGTGGTGTACCCACCAGGAGGGTGGGACATAAATGTTTAAAATAAAATTAATTAAATAAATAAATAAATACTGTAGAGATTTTTCTCTTAAATTCTGATTTTCTAACTCTCTTCTTAGGCATCACTAAAATTAAAGTGTGGTATACATATGTCCACTGGATTAGGGCGGTATATAAATCTATTAAATAAATAAATGTATCCATTCCCATATTAGGCTCTGGGTTTTGAACTGCTGACCTGCTGACTTCCTGGTCTTCAAGTTTAGCATCTTAATCACTTAGCTACTGCAGTCCCCCAACATCTGAGTAGGGCTACTCATTTTAGACTTTCATATGCTAACATTAATGGTTGGAGACTATGACTTGTTGTAACAGAAGGGAAACCTACAGTTATTATGGGAAGAAGTGTTGGTTGATTCTGAATGAAAAAGCACTAAGGCGACAGTAGGTCAGGATGGGAGGCCAGCTTCAACCAGGAAATAATACGGATGGGGTGTTAGCAGAGAATAGGAGGGGTGATGTAATGTATTCAGGAAACAGCACTGACCGAGTTGAGAACATTCGTTTGAATAAGAGATTTCATTTTTACAAAAGGCTTGTCTACTGGGTGTGGTCTGGGATGAAAACTATCAGAAGGCAAAGGATAACATGCCTCACTATCTGTTATCCTTTCACTTCTGAGATGGGTGGGGAAGGAAAGCTGTTCATGTCACTGAACTAGTATGCATCAGGGATGGGTTGATAAGAATGTGATTCGGGCTACTTTTGCAAGTGTAAACCTATATATCCTGTTCAGTGCTTGGGAATAACACATTACAGTTAATATAGATTTATAGATTTATTTGTACCCCGCCTTACTCGCACCAGTGCGACTCAAAGCGGCAAACCACAATAAATACATACATATTACAAATACAAGATAACAATGTCAGCATAATATAAATTCAAACAATAAACCGATTACAGATTAATACAGAAAAACAATACTAACCAATGAAAAGCCACACAATAACCCCCTTCCCAGGCCGGTGTTGCTGGCTCTGGGGAGAGGCAGAAAGTCCGTGGTGGCTGCAGCAGCAACAGCAGGGTCAGTGTCCTTTTGAGCCCTCCAGCTTCGGTGGGCTTGGAGGGGCGGGATGGCGACACACCTGCCTCTCATCCCTGGGCCAGTGTTGCTGGCTCTAGGGAGAGGCGGAAGGTCCTCGACGGCTGCAGCGGCAATGGCAGGGTCAGCGTCCTTTTGAGCCCTCCAGTCTGGGTGGGCTTGGAGGAGCAGGGCAGCGACACACCTGCCTCTCATCCCCGGGCTGGTTTTGCTGGCTCTGGGGAGAGGCAGAAGGTCCTCGGCGGCTGCAGCGGCAACGGCAGGGTCAGCGTCCTTTTGAGTCCTCCAGTCTGGGTAGGCTCGGAGGGGCGGGGCAGTGACACACCTGCCAATCCTGGACCAACACCTGACAATCCTGGACACACCTGCCAATCCTGGACCAACAGCAAGAAAACCTTCCCAATATTTAACATTTTAAAAATAATATTTAGAAAATCATGCTAACGGGAGCTTTGTTAAAGACATCACTTAGCATGCCTTCTTCAAAGGGCACATCTGTCTTCACACATACCTTGGCCCTATTAACCAATATAGATTTTAACAGCCAGAAAAGTTTATGACATGTTTTAAGGTTCTTGCGAGTTAAGTGTCTAAGAATATAGACCTCCAAGGTAAGATACTTTAATGTAGGCAGATTGATTGCACACGAGCCAGCAGATGGGCTAAACACTATTATAACATGGTCAATCTGTACATGAGGCAATGGCGGAGCCTTGCCTCCTTATATATGGTACATAATACATTTGAATCTCGCCCGAAGGCGCCTATTGGTTGCAGTATTGGTGACATCTTTCTGACGTACTGCATACCTGACATAGTTCACCTGTGGCGGGAAGGTTTCCCACGCTAGTTACTCATTGGGTAAATTGGGGCCACGTGAGCTCCATCAGCTGCGCTAATGGCGACCAGCTGAACTGCATGCATACACAACAGATACCATCTCTTTATAAAGAGCCAATTAACCATTCCCAGTTATGCTTTTAGCACTATGCTATAAGAAGCTTTTTAGTAATGTATGGCTGTGAGTGCCAGACCATAAGGAAGGCTGAGTGCAGAGGAATAGATGCTTTCGAACTGTGGTGCTGGAGAAGACAGTTGAGAGCCCCCTGGACTGGACGGAGATCAACTCAGTCGAACCTGGAGGAAATAAACCCTGACTCCTCCTTGGAAGGACAGATGCTGAAGCTCAAGTACTTTGGTCACCAAATGAGAAGAGAGGATTCAATGGAGAAGGCCCTGATGCTAGGAAATACTGAAGGTAAAGGAGAAGTGGGTGGCAGAGGATGAGATGATTAGACATCATTGTTGATTCAGTGGGCATAGATCTGGACAGATTCCAGAGGATGGCGGATGACAGGAGCCTAGTGTGCTGTGGTCCGTGCAGTCGCAAAGGGTCGGACTCGACTATGTGACTGGACAACAATAAGAAGCTTTGACTGAAAAGTACAGTTATGATTGAAGGTGCCTCACAGCCTTGCTAGGCCATCGCAGACTATTGGTCATACAGACCAGTTCGTATCAGAGCCAAATAAGTTCAATATGTATGTTTTCCCTGGATGTCTGATAAATATTGTTATTTTTAGGAAAATCACAAAGTAGCTGTCCCTCTGCAAGATGAAGCTGGAATGATTAGCATGCTTCTTCCTTTAAAGGTGTCTGTAACTTGCAAAAGATAGCCCAACCTACTTCTAAAGCTCAGCAGACTTACAGGTAGTTTAGAAGGTCGCTGAATTGGCAGCCGCAAATTAGCCTCTTGCAGCATCTTTGTAGTCTGTTTTATCAGTGCAGAGGAATAGTCACCAAGTCCAAACAGATGGTCTCAAAAAAAGTTTGTTCCTCTTCCTGGAAACCAGTGGCCATTTAAAAGGGGGGGGAATCAATTACACAACAAAGGGAGGATGAACATAGTGAAGTTCAAGCCTCTTATTTTATAGAGAACAGAGATCAGCTAGAGAAAGAACAGCTTGAGCAAGGAAAACAACCTGCTTCCATGTTCACTGCACATATGAAGCTCATCAGCGACTATGAGTCATGATTGTATAGCACAGGATTAGAGTAATATGTCCCTAGGTACCTAGTACACAAGCATCACTGGGGAGCAATAACAGAAAAAGAATGCTTTCATTTCCATCCTGTTTCTGGGCTTCTCAGTGCTTGAACACTGTGGTAAAAAAGATGCTGGATTCGATCTAGCAGGGATACTCTTATTCATTCATTCATTCATTCATTCAAGTTTTATTTATACCCCGCCTTTTTCAGCCAAAGGCCGACTCAAGGCGGCAAACAACATATCCATGACAATAGGGTACAATATACAATATAAGCAACACAGTAATATAGCAATAGAGACAGAACAGTATACAACATAAAAAATACAGTATCAATATAAAAAAATACAGTATCAAATCTAAAAAATTACAAATACAAATTATCTGGGATGTCCCAGATGCGCTCGACTTCCCCGCGGCCAATGCCGGACCGGGGAAGGAGCGAAGTGAGGCGTGGCAGCAGTGGCAGTTCTTGAGTCCTTGCGCCGGGTGTCCCAGGTGCGCTCAACTTCCCCGCGGCCAATGCCAGGCTGGGGAAGGAACGGCAGTGTCCGGGCCTTTGGGGCCAGTCCTTTTCACCCCTCCCGGGCCAGGAGGGGTTAGCCCCCGAAGCAGCTGAGCGTCGGCGGTGTCTGCGTCGGCGGCAGCGTCTGGGCTTTTGGGGCCGGTCTTTTTCACCCCTCCCGGGCTGGGTGGGGCCGGCCTCCGAGGCAGCTGAGCGGTGGCAGTGTCTGCTGCAGTGGCAGCGTCCGGGCCTTCAGGGCTGGTCTTTTACATCCCTCCCGGGCCGGGAGGGGCTGGCACCCAAGGCAGCTGAGTGGCGGTGGTATCCGCAGTGGTGGCAGCGTCCGGGCCTTCAGGGCCGGTCTTTTATACTCCTCCCGGGTCGGGAGGGGCTGGGCCCCGAAGCATGAGAAAATTATTCCTAATAGTTGGTCTTAACTCTCCAGATTTGTTCGGTCTCCCACATCTTTAACAGCAACATAGTACATGAAGGTCCCTTCAAACAGTGTGACTGAATCTTATATAGGAATTAAATTTTTCTTAGCATTTTGAACCCTTTACTACGTATACTTGTGATTTTCTTAAATCTTAATAAAGCCTGTACAGAAATATGATGAAAAACATAAGCCAGCATCCTCAACTTCAACTCATTACTTGTTAATTGCATGCATCCTGAAATCAAAACATCAAGAATCTTTAAAACAGGGGTTCACAACCTAAAGCCCATGGGCTGGACCCAGCCTGCGGCACCATTTCATGTGGCCCACCACCACCACCAGAAGCGTTTATGACAGCTGTAAATGCACCCACGGCTGTCATAAATGTGCCATAAATGCACACACATCTGTTGTAAATGCACCTGCAGCTGTCGTAAATGCATTTACGACAGCCATGGAAGTGTTTTACAGCAGCATTTACAGCGGGGAAACCACCAGTCCGGCCCACTTGGCTATCTGAGGGGGCGTGGTCTGGCCCATGGCGTGAAAACATTGAGAACCCCTGCTTTGTTTAAAACCATGATTTAAATCTAGTCTGACTAGTGATTTAAATTGATTTGATTGAAATCATATCCACCCTGGAATAGTCTAATACTGTAACTAATTACAGCTTGACATGTGACACACACACACACCTTGGCTTTTGCAACTATTCCAATGGTAGACCATTGCCCAGAACTCATATTAATGACCACCTGACTGTAACTGGCACTACTTCAATAAATAACCTTCAGCATTCAGATGACTCGATGCATAATTACAGACTTTTATTGGCTTTCATTGAGCCCGAGAAAGAAACACACAGTCACACAGTGTTAAATTCTCAAAGAAGAAAAGCCATATTCTCCCCCTTTTTTATTCATGACAATTGATATGTGCCCTGTATTTTGTTTTGTATTTTATTTTGTAAGTGATTCTGCTTCAAGTATTCTTGCAAGTTGATAAGAGGCCAAATACTGGAAGTGATATCACAGCTTTCACAGCAAATTAGTAATGCTATGTTGACAATGTATTACTTCACTTTAGTGTATTACATGCCATTTTGGCAAACACAAAAGCTATATGATGCTTTATAATAAGTTGTTCAAATGAAAAGGTGTGTGTGTGTGTGAGAGAGAGAGGGAGAGAGAGAGAGAGAAATCTATACACTGTCAGCATTTGCTAAAAAACATGTTTTACATTAATTCATTTGAGTGGGGGTAGAAAGGCTATTTAAATTAGCAAAAAGGCAACTAAGGCTGTTTCTTTACTGTTAAAATGGGGTACACACACACACACACACACACACACACACACCTCCCCAAGCATACATTTTCCCTGAAAGTCATTTTCTCAGTTGATGGATGTGTCTCTGGTGACTCAATAAACTGATCCTGGCATGAAACATGCAACCACACACATTACACTGAATAGATTGTGGAGGGCATAGTTGAGTTTGAAGAAGCTTTTGTGTTTGTCACTTAGCCTCTTCATGTCTGCGGCGTTCTCCTTCGAAGTGATTGGTAGTAGCAGAGATGGTTTGGCACCAATGTAGGCAATCTACAGCCGCTGCTTCCCAAGTTTGTGGGTTTATACCTGACACCTTCATGGTTTGTTTCAGCTGGTCCTTATAACACTTCAAAGGTGCTCTGGGAAGTCTTGTACCGAAGCTAAGTTCCCCATAAAAAAATTGATGAGGAAGCCTGGAACCATCCATACAGAGGACATGCCGTATCCTGGCCTATGATGGAAGCTTTAATGCTATTTACATTTGCCTTCTCAAGGACTGCGATGTTGGTGATATAGTCATCCCATTTGATGTTCAAGGTGGACCTTAGCTTCTGTTGGTGAAAGTGCTCAAGCTTTTTTGATGTCTTGGCAATAGAGTCAATATTTCACAGCCATACAGTCCTCTACTTTTCTGTTCCTAATGTTCTAACATGTGATATCTCATCCAAAAGCCAACAAACCCTATTTTCTGCCTTTAGAGGTTAACTTGTTCCAACATGTTGACAAAACTAGATTGTGTGTCCAAGGAAACAGTTTTATTCATGAAAGTTGACAAAGAAATAAGTTAGTCTTTTAAATGCCACAGTCTTTTGTGCTTTGCTCTTCTAATTTTCCTCGTTCTATTGCTCTCTTTTCTCTCTCTCTTTATTCCTTTTAATTTTGTCATCTCTACAGTATAATACATCGAGTCAATTCTCATGTGTGGTAACTGTTTTCAGGGTTTTCTAGGTAGAAAATAATCAGAAGTGGCATACATATTCCATAAAAGCCATTTTGACCTTTATTGCACTACTGGATTAACTGGAATTTAGGTGGTGTTTTGCTGAATGGAACTTTCATTTTGCAAGTAATAGTTGTGTGAAATAGCACAGTGAATATTTCCTGTAAATATTTCCGAAGTATAAAGCCAGTTAAGTTTTCAGCACATTAGCAGAGTTGTTTGTTTCTCCATTTCAACTAAATGCTAGGGGCAAATGTTTTAACAATTCTTTAAAATAAAACAAACAAGAAGAAAAATTTTTATTTGTTGGCTGAACAGACCAGACAATTGCCATATGGCAAGCATCTGTTGGTGTCTATACCTCAAAGCTATTTTTGTGATTTTTAAACACTAGCAAAGTGTTAGATCTGTGTGTGGTGAGACAAAATGGACTATGCATTACTTAGTCTTTCAAAAGAGACACATGCAGTCAGTAGAATAACCTATTAGTGAATTTGGGAGGTGGTAGTTTTTTACATCCAAAATGAAATAAGATATCAGAACAGAATGGTATCTCAACAACAACAACAACAACAACAACAACTTTTTAAAACTTCCTAAAAGATCATTAAAGAGTTATCCAGAATACATGAGCTAATGCAGACTAACTGGTGCCTTCTCCTTCTGCTCTGTCATTATCTATCAGTAATAGACGGTTTAATCCTAAAAATATATGATGTGGTTTTCATTCCTGCACTAGGTTCCAGATGGAAAGGGGTAAAATGCAGAACGTAATTTAGCTTACAAAAGCTCGCCATGTGCATTAAATAAATTAGTGGATCTCTGAAAGATAAGGAAACTTAATTCTGGGATAGAAGAATACTGAGCTTTTATGTCTCAAATGGATTTTAGTAACATTTCCCCCAAAGGTTATGGGTTAACTTGTGTTACACACTTTTATTCCTCAGATTAAATAACTGCTGCCTATTGAAGCACCTTTTGTTAAGTTACAAATTTTGCTTTCTTGGTCTTTAACTTGCAAGGAACTCCAATTAATCAAAGAAGTGCAAAAGAACAAAGGATAACCTTCAATAGCTACTTGCAGATTTCAACCTGTTACCTAAAGATCTTTTTTTAAATCAAAAAACCCCTATAAATCTTTTTTTAGTTGAAAGGCACGCATATGTTTAAAAGGCATGTTAATTATAAAAATTCACAGTATTTTTAAGTTATAAAAGTAATTGAAATGCTCCATTTTCCTTTTATAAAAAAACTGCAATTTACTACACTTTTGGTGTTTAGATTACAATGTTCTCTGTGTACCTCACAAACATCAAATTGTGCTAAAAACTCTCAGCATATCCAAACATTCACAAATTATCAGCAGTGGATAACATTTTTCGTACACACTGGAAGAATCATAAATGATTCTATTTCTATCTTAACCTATAAAGAGGGGTGTTAACTGTTGGACTCCGGTATACATGCCTGCACCCAACTATCGTATCCCGTCCCGAGCCGCCTGCACTCACCCGAACACGGACCACAGAGCACCGCAACATTGCCGAAGCTGCCAGTGGGGCAACAGCCCCATGAACTGGAACAAAGAGAAACAACTTCAATTCCCAATGTCCTCTGCGCCTTGCCGCACCTCAGCCAATCAGGCTGAGAGACGCAAGCAAATAGAACATTGGGAAATGCGGCACACCCAATTGAAATTGAGCCACTGAAAAAAAACGCTGCACGAACGCAAACAAAACAAACAAAACTCCAAGTCCCAGTGTCCTACGCACCATGAGCACTTCAGCCAATCAGGCTGAAGGGCACGAGTGTGCAGAACGCTGAAAAAGCCAGCGCATGAAAAATAAAATAAAAACACGCCAGCCTCCTGCAATGGGAGTGCAAGTCCACCGCAGCCGGACACAGTGCCTCACGGCCTCGCAAACAAACACACACAAACAACCACGGCGAGACCACCACCAGTCTTCTTTCCCAGAGCAACGGGGAGAAGAGGGACTCCCTCGCCTCCACGCTACCCTGCCGAAAACACGGAGACCACCACCGGCCTCAAGGTCAGTTGAGCCAGGGTGGAAAAAAATACCACCAGCAGGCAGCAGTTCGTCAGGGGAAGCACCCTCCCTGGCTGCTGCCTTTGTACTTCCGATAGAGGTAATACAAAAGCAGCAGCCAGCAATTCGCAAGGAAGAGCACCACCCCTTACGGATCGCTACCTGCCGATCTCCGGTTAGGTAAGCCAGGAGAAAAAGGAGACAGAGAGGAGAGAACCATCGTCAGGCAGATAGCTCTTCTCTGCCTCCCTTCTCCCCTGACCTACCTAACGAACCTTACCGGGGGAAGAATGGGCTGACTGCTAGCTCCTCCTTTTCCCCATTGCTGCCTCGAAACCAAAATTCGAAGCAGCAATGGGGAAAAGAGGAACCCACAAGCAGCCTGTTCTTCATGCAAAAATACACAACAACAAAACCAAACATTTACCCAAAACGCCAAACACCAAAATTAATAAAACACAAATAAATAAATAATTAAACAAACACATTAACCAACAAAACAATAAACAACAAAATCCACAAACAAAAACACCCAAAATACCATGAAAGCACAGAAAAAACACCTAACTAGAACACAAAAATACCTAACTCAAACAACAAAAATATCACAAATTAAACAAATAAACACAAAAGAAAACAGAAACATAAAAAACCCAGAAATAAACAAAACAATTAAACACATCTAACCCCCCCCAAAAAAAACACAAAAGAAGAAACAGAAACACCTACCAGTCCAACACCAAAAAACAAAAACAAAACCCAGATTAAAAAAACCCCAGAGAACTCACCAGCACGTCCTCCCTCCAAGACTCCAGAACAGAAATGAAGAAACAAAGACTACTTACTGGAAGAAGCCCCACCTAGAGGCCGGGAGAGAAAAAACAAGTCAAACAAAAAGAGAATCCAACACTATTACTAACAGCCCCACCTAGAGGCCACAAGAGTAAAAACAAGTCAGAAAAATAAGAAATAAATCCAAATCACAAATAAATCTAATAAAATAGATAAAAAAGTCACAAACCAGAAATACAAAACACCCCCACTCAAACCACCCTTAACCAAAAAAAAACAAAAAACAAAAAACCCCCACACAAATAAAAACTGCCCGGCTGGCCGGGCACAAATATGCTAGTTACCTATAGGCAAGAACTAACAGTGACTAAATAGGACTTTCTAGGTCAATACAGTGGTACCTCATACAATGATTTTAATCCGTTTCATGGGCATACCTGTCAAGTATCCCGTATTGGCCGGGATTTCCTGTTTTTCAGCGCTCATTCTTCCCCTTTCCCACCATCATCCTGTATTTAAACGGCGGGGAAAGGGCTTACTGCGCATGCGCAGCCACAGTGCATATGCACAAACGGGCTACTGTGCATGCACAGCCATGGTGTGCATGCGAAAATGGGTTACTGCGCATACACATCCATGCACGCACAGTAATTTCCCATATTTTGCGGAGCCATGCTTGACAGGTATGTTCCTGGGGCTCGTTGTTGTACGAAACAATTGCTAGCAATCTAAAGTTGATTTGAAGCGATTTTCCCTATGGGATGCATCGTACAACGATTTTTTTGCTAAGTGGTTTTTCCCATTGAAAAATTGTTGTACAATTTTTTCCATAGGGAAAATTATTATGTGGGATGCCATGTTTTTCCCAAAACCTAATTGTTATGTGATTTTGTTGCTATATGGGGCAGGTGTTGTATTAGGTTCCACTGCACCTACATATGTTCCACTGTTTTACTCAGGAAGGCCGATTAGAATCAGTCTGGCCCCTTTTGCTCCCAAGGTGGCTTTTTTCTTTGCTACTTTTTCAAGATGGAACCATTCAAACAGACTTATTCTTGTGTGATCAATTGATTTGTTCTTGTAAAGATGGGTGTGTATATAGTTGGTGTTTTGGTGACACAGGCAGTTTTGGCATCATGTTCATGACCGTGTGTCATAGTAGAGCCTACCATGGGCTCACAAGTTACACCAAATGTAATTAAAAGTCCATATGCTAGGCTTTGTTATCTCTCTTTGCTGGACTCTAACACCCTGTTGCCGGGCAGAATACATGAAATATACAGGGTGGTATCTGATTGGCTCATGTAAAGGAGGTAACGCAGGAGGGGAATGGTTAGGTATAAAAAGGCAGGGAGAAGATGTTTCGAGAGAGAGGAACCTATAGGGAAATAAGAAAGAGAGTCAGGGAGAGAACTGGCTTAGAGAAAGTTTTCAGAGAGGAAAACTTTCTGAGGTAAATTCTCAGAGTGAAGCTGAGGAAAACCTTCTCAGGTGAATCTAATGTGATTCTGAGGTAAATCTAAAGAGATTCTGAGGTAAATCTAAAGAGATTGTAAAGCGGATCAGAATAATAATAAAGGAAGCGAAACCTGCTCTCTCAGAAGATTTAGAATAAGTTAGAGAGTGGGGGAAACCAAAGTATTGATTTTTCCTGAATCTTTTTGAGTAGTGATGTATACAGTATTTAGTTACCTATTTTGTGAACAATGTATCTTTAATATCCTTTATGAGAAATAAACCTCAATTCTTATAATAAATTGTTGTTTATTTAAGGGAGGGGGACAGAAGTAAAGCCAGCTTAAGCCAGCAGAGGCCACACTGCTACCATTCTCTCCTTTTAATATTTTCTGGGGATCATTTTTAAAATGGACCTTCCAGGTTGCAGCAAAAGGTAATATTTTACTGGACGAACACTTCATGGAAAACTGCTCGGAGTCTCAGTAGTCCCAAATTGGAGTTGCCTGTGTATGGGAGACCCAGGAGGGGACAAGGAGAGGACTGAGGTGGAGGGAGTTTAGTGCAAGGCAACATTAGGATAACGTTGGCACGTGTCCAGAAGGAGTAGCTGACACTTTGGTCCTCCAATTTTTACATGTATGAGATTAGCGCTAGATCATCCAATCATTTATCACTAGTACTTCTTCTTCCATGTCTAGGCCAGATATGAAACTGCCAAAATGAAGGCGCCTTTTGGTGAGTTCATTCTGCTGTTCCTTTTGCCTGACTTAGTGTAAAAAAGATTAGCCAGCAACAAAAGTTTGTCATTACAGTGGAACCCTGCATAACGACATAACTTGGTTCCCCAAGTCGCGTTGTTATGCGGTTTTCATTGTTGATCGGGCAGAATTTTTTGTCACCCATTTTGGGGTCTCTGCCACCCCTGCCACCTTCGGGAGGCTTGAGGAAGCCGATCCATGCTTTTTCCAAACTCCCCTGACCTCCCCCCGTGCTGCTGCGTGCCAAAAACTGCAGTGGAGGAAAGGGTTTCCCCCACTGTTTTGCCTTCCAGCAGTCTGGGGGGGGGAAATCCAAAACAGCCCCATCAGCTCCCTCTAGCCTCAGAGAGGCACTCGGGGTGCTTCTGCCCATCCCACCCCAAAAGGACAATGTGGTCTCCTACCTGTTCACGCTGGTTGTGGAGGAAAAAAATCTCCCCCTGCCCCGACAAACAGCTGATAAAAGTTGTGGTGGCCATCTTGCTTTTTTTGGACTTCAATTCCCAGAAAGCCAAAGCTTCCTGTAAAAAAGCATGCAGTGACCATTTTGCTGTAATGTACAGGAAGCTTTGGCTTTCTGGGAATTGAAATCCAAAAAGCAAAAAGTAATATGGCCACCACAACTTTTATCAGCTGTTTGTTGGGGCAGGGGAAAAATTTTCCCTCCACAACCAGCATGAACAGGTAGGAGACCACGTTGTCCTTTTGGGGTGGGGTGGGCAGAGGCACCCCGAATGCCTCTCTGAGGCTAGAGGGAGCTGATGGGGCTGTTTCAGATTTCACACACACACACACACACACACACACACACACACACACACACACACACACACACACACACACACACACACACACACACACACACACACACACACACACCTGCCCATACTGCTGGAAGGCAAAACAGTGGGGAAAACTCTTTCCTCTGCTGCAGTTTTTGGCTTGCACCAGCGCGGGGGGAGGTCAGGGAAGGTCGGAAAAAGCATGGATCGGCTACCCCGAGCCTCCAGGAGGTGGCAGGGGTGGCAAAGAACCCAAATATGATCCATTCACATAACAACAAATGTCGTTAACCAGTGGATTATTTTTCAGAAAAACACGCGTTGTTGTCCGAAAATGACGTTATCTGAACGCGTCGTTATCCGGGGTTCTACTGTACAAAGGTTCACCCGATTGTGGTTTAAAAAACCCCACACAATCTTCAAGGAGGCTCTTTATAAACTAGTACTTGATTGCTTAGAGATGAGAATTAAAAAATTGCAAAAAAGATATGTTTGACCCTGATTGCATATGTTAAGAACAACTTTGGAATGATGCCATCTTTTCTAGAACACTGAACAACCCTTTCAAAACCAAATACGGTACCTTGACAGTGAGCCATAAAAGAATTATCAAAGGTAGGATCAGATGAAGAAATAAAAGAAAGGGGGCTATGGGCTGAAATGTAAATTGCATCACATTGAGCATAAACACTGAAGTCCTGAATAAATCTGCACTTCCTGTGTGATCACTAACTGTGATTTCAACCATAATAGGCTGCTAAATCAAACTGGATTAATTTGGCTTTCCAGTGCAGTTGCAGCCTGACCACTTTACTAGCAATTAAGAAGTATGTTGAGCACAGTGGCATTTTAAGTGTACTATTTTCATATTATTTTACACATTGTAGCTACTCAGGTAGCTTTACATTTCTTTGCTATAACTTGAAACATGAACAAGCACTCCTGTTTTTAAAAAAATCAGTGCAGAATAGGATATTTCAAAATAGGTGATAATAGTAAAATGGCATAATAGAACCTTCAAGAAATATTAAGTACTAGAGCATGGGAACAGTGCTCCTTATTGTGAGAAATAACGGCCAAAATCCTGTTACTTAGTACAGAAAATCATATTAGAGAAGGCCTATTGAATAAATGGGGACTTAGTGAGTCAAGTCCTCTATACATTCCATTGATTCAAATGGACCTAATCCAACTGTGATTTATTATGATAAAGTTGCAGCTAGAGTAGGCCCATTTGAATCAACAACACTTACACAGGAATTGACACACGAAATACCCACTGATTCAGATGGCCTACTCTAGTGCAACTTAATACTCTAAGCAACTGAATTTTAGCTGCTGTGTTCTGAGCAGGTCCCTATTTTCATCATTTGGAAGTTATGGTTCAAGACCTTTAAACCAGTATTTCTAGTAAAGTTGGTGTAGCGCCTGATTTTCTTTTAGGAAAAAAAATGATTTATGTTAGTCTTGCGTAGCATGTAGACTGATGGACTAGGAGTCTTATCTATACAATCAACAATCAGTTAAAATGTGGCAAATTTTATCAATAATAACTGATCTCTGCAAAAGTAGCGGAGCATGCAGAAATGGTTATGTGCAAGTGAAAAGGTAGGCTGGAATACATTCTCAACAGAATCTACAGAAGGGAAATCTACGAAACCGTACAGCCAATTATTATTATTATTATTTTGTGGGGGTGGTCAGTATTTTTTCATGTTCCATATCTGCACACACTACAGATGGAGAGACCAAGACTGCAGAAGAATAGCTTGTTCATAAACACTTAGATTCCCCCATTCCATCATAAAGAATAATGGATCTCTCTCTCTCTCTCTCTCTCTCTCTCTCTCTCTCTCTCTCTCTCTCTCTCTCTCTCACACACACACACACACACACACACACACACACACACACACACTTTTTACAATCTTGGTTACTTCTATAAAACAGAAAATACTATTCTGTAAACAAATGTCCTATTTTTGTGCAAAGGTTTAAACTAATTTTGCTGGCGATAGCCATCTAATAAAGTTAAATGTGAGGGGTTGATATTTCAGTGTATAGTATATATCAAAATGACATGGCATTTGCCATTTTGTACACTAAAATAATGAAGAACAGTTTTCTGGACAGAAATGCTGCTGTTGTAAATACATTTTGTGGCAATTTAATTGTAACTGAAGTTCAATTAACTTCAATCTTATAATAAGTGGCCTTTTGGGAGGGTGCATTTCTGGCATCTTTGCATGCAACATATACATTACAAGCCTTGTTCCTTTCTTACAACCTTTTTTAAAATAGTATTAGGATTATATAACATAAATGAGGTAATCCAGGCTTTTACACCAGATGGTTAGAATTTCTGTAAAACATCATTAACTCTTTCTTGCTTCTGACAGTGTAATATTCTTGTAAATAATACATTCTAAAAATTTACGCTATACTACTACTAAAATGATTCAGACATCAGTTCTTTTTTAAAGGCATCTGTTAAAGATCTATACTTTCTTTAACCTTGTACAATCACCTTAATTCATCTACAGGTTAGTGTCCTAATTGCTTTTGAACATGTTAAATAGGCAAGAGAAATTATTTCTACACAAGCCATATTTTTCAGTGCTGTTTGCTTCACAGCATCTTCCTAAGAAAACTGCTATAACAATTTTGTCCATGCAATCTCTTAAACTGGATCAAGGCTATAAACAATTTGCAAGGAATATTGTACTTCGTATAATATCCACCATTTATAAAAGGTGAACAATTCAATCTAAATTTTCAAACAAATTTGGTTCAAAAGGAATTCAACATAACTAAAGAACATGGATAACTGTTATACTAGATCAGGGGTTCCCAACCTTTTAATGCTGTGGGCCTTACCACGCCCCCTTGATTGCTGAGTGGGCTGGACCATGCCCCCTGGAAGCGGATGTAAATGCGTCCACTTCCGTATTTGCGACAGCTGTGGGTGAATTTAAAGCTGACATAACCATGTTTACGCATGCACGGGTGTGTTCACAGCTGTCATAAATGAGTCCGCTTCCACTTCCAGGTGCTACAGCAGCAGGACACATGAAATGGTGCCACAAGCCAGTCCAAAGGCAATAGGTTGGGAACCCCTGTATTAGATCACAGTGTCTTTGAGTCTTGCTTTTAGTTACATGCTTTGCAAGTTCAATTCCTAGTTTACAGTTTCAAGTGACAGTAGTATGAAAATCATGAGCACTCAGGCTACAGCAATAGCAGCATCAAGACTCTAGGGATGCTTCCACATGTGGTTTACAATAGCCCCCCTCAAATGAATTCTACTTTACAAGCCATCTACTGTATCTGCCGGCATATAAGACACATTGGGGTATAAGACACACCCTGTTTTTTATACACATTTTAAAGGGAAAAAATAATTTTCTACATTTCCCCATTAATTTTCAAAGTTAAATCCAGGTGGCCAACAGCTGTGGGATAGGGAAAACGGGCTTTAATGGAGCCCACCACATAGCCATTGGCCGCTAGCAGCCAGGGCAGGGAGAATGGGGTGGAATCAATGGAAATGGCCCTCTTTCCACCCCATTCCACCCCCCCCCCAATGGGATTTCCACATCCACAAGCTGCCAGCAGCCAGGGAGGGGGGGATAGGGTGGAAAGAGGACTCCTTCGAAGCCACCCGCCTGGCTCCATCCGCTGCTAATTTTGATTACCAGCATGTAAGACACACCCCGTTTTTCAAGTGACTCTGTCTTAAATACGAAACAAGAGAGAGAGAAGCAACAACCAGGTAACAAGTAACTGCTGTTGAGATACCCACTGGAAGTACCTCTCCTCAAAGGTGCTAGCCAAATAATCACCTGTGCTCACAGTGAAAGTGGCAAAAAAGCTCAGGAAAGCCAATATATAGCCAGGATTGGGATGAGCAGTGGTATTTAAAAGATTGAATAAAGTTAAAAGTTAAACAATCTGATCATTCTCTAAATAGAAACTACTTGGGAGCATGATACCCAGTATGGTATAGTAAACAGAGATGGACTAGGCTTGAATCCCTGCTCAGCCATGGAAACTCACTGGAGATGTAGAACTGGTAAAGCCAACTCCTTAAATATCTCACTTACCTTGAAAACCCTATTAAAGATCATTATAAGTAAGTTCTGACTTGATGGCACATAACTACAACTTGGGAGCAAAGCCTATCAATAGCACATACTCATTAGACAGTATTTTCCCTGTGTGATATGCATTTATATATGTTATTGCTGGACACATGCTTTCACAAGTTATATACAGTGGTACAGTAATACCCCGCATAATGTGTGCACCGCACAACGTTAAAACTACACAACGTTAAGAAATATGAAGAAAAATTTGCACCGCACAACGTCAAGTTAACGTTGTGCGATACATTGCCTTTTTCCTCAGATTGCTTTGCATCTGGGCGATTGCTTTGCAGCTGCTACGGTGGCATTGGCAGCCTCAAAATCGCCGCTGCCAATGCAACCACTGCTGGACTCCTTCCCCAACCTGTCTGGCTGGTGGGAAGTGGGAGCAGCTGCTGCTGCGGACCTCACCGCCGCCGGACACCTTCCACAGCCCATCCGGATGGATGGGCCGGGGAGGGAGTCCAGCAGCATTGGTGATTTTTAAGCCGCCAACGTTGCTGCCGCAGCTGCTCCCCCCCCCCCACTTCCCACAGGCCAGCCAGGCCAGGGAGGGAGTCCACTGGTGGCGGTGATGGCGATTTTGAGGCCATCACTGCCACAGCTGGCGGGAAGTGGGAGCAGCAGCTGCTGCGGACTCTGACACCAATGGACTCCTTCTCTAGCCCGTCCGGCTTGTGGGAAGTGGGAGCAGCTGCTGTGGCACTGTTTGTGGGCTCAAAATTGCCGTCACCACCACCGGCAGACTCCCTCCCCGGCCTGTCTAGTTGGACAGGCTGGGGAAGGAGTCTGTCGGTGACGGGATCTGCAGCAGCAGCTGCTCCAACTTCCCACCAGCCAGACCAGACGGGGACAGTGCCCGTTGGCGGCAGTGATTTTGAGGCTGCCAACACCACCACTGGACTCTTTCCACAGCCCATCCAGCTGGTGGGAAGTGGGAGCAGCTGCTGCTGTGGACTCCGCCACTGACAGACTCCTTCCCCAGCCCATCCGGCCTGCAATTTTGAGGCTGCCAATGCCAACACAGCAGCTGCTCCCACTTCCCACTGGTTGGATGGGCTGGAGAGGTAGTCTGGCATTGGCGGTGGTGATTTTGAGGCCGCCACTGCCACCACCGACAGACTCCCTCCCCGGCCAAGCTGGCCAGTATAGAGTGGAAGCAGCTGCTGCTGCGGACCCTGCCACCAAAAGACTCCTTCCCTGGCCCATCCGACCTGTGGGAAGTGGGAGCAGCTGCTGTGGTGGTGTTGGCGGCCTCAAAATCACCACCGCCAATGCCACCACCAGTGGATTCCCTCCCTGGCCCATCCAGATGGATGGGCTGGGGGAGGAGTCTGTCGGCGGTGGGGTCCACAGCAGCAGCTGCTCCCACTTCCCACCAGCCAGATGGACCGAACAGAGTCCGGTGAAGGCGGCGATTTTTAGGCCACCAATGCTGCTGATGCCGCTGGACTCCTTCCCCGGCCCGTCCGGACCATGGGAAGTGGGAGCAGCTGCAGTGGCAGCATTGGCGGCCTCAGTCACTGCCGCTAACGCCACCACCAATGGACTCCCTCCCTGGCTCATCGATCTGGACAGGCTGGGGAAGGAGTTCGTCAGCAGCAGGGTCCACAGCAGCAGCTGATCCCACTTCCCACCGGCCAGATGGGCCGGGGAGGGAGTCTGGCATTGGAGGCCTCAAAATCACTGCCGCCAATGCCACTGCCAATACTGGACTCCTTCCCCGGCATGGCCGGCCAGTGGGAGCTGCTGCTGAGACCTCGCAGTACATGTATTACACAATGTTAAAACCCACACAACGTTAAGGATCCCGTTAAGTGACCAATTGTGACTTCTGGCGGGGAAAATTTCAAACCCTGATTTAGTTGTTAAGCGAGTTTTTGGTTGGTTTTAGTTGTTAAGCGAGACGACCATTCAGAGAAAATTCTGCTCTTTAAGCAAGTTAATCTCTTTATGCAAGGTTTTACTGTATAAACAGAAAATAAAGCTTTTAAAAGGGAAAAAATCAAATGACATGAACTACACAAACAATATGAAGTAAAGACCATCTTCCTTTCTTCTAATTTTAATTCTGATTTTTCCCTTTTTTCATTTGAAGATAAAAGATTTATGCTATTACACCTTTCAAACTCAAAGCAGCTTTACTTCATTTCCATGAACATCAATTACCATGTTTAAATGCATGCAGATTTATGACATCTGGAATCAAGTCCCACCTAGTCCTAAATTACAGAAGTTAAGATTATTTCAGGCAACAGGAATTTACTTTTGTTAAGCCTTTTCTACCTTGTCAAATAAAGTTGATTTTGTGCATCAGTTTAATCTCTGCTCACTGGCAGTCTTCAGGAAAACTGTCATACTGCAGGTGGTGTTGAAAGATAAGGAGCTAGAAAGTCATTCTCATATAGCCTTTTGGATAAACATCTTGCTTGATAATGACAATGACGTAAGACCATCAGCAGATGTATTTCTAAAATGGATTTCAGACCACAGTACTGTATTTGTTTCTAGCAGAAATATATTTTGAAGTTAAAAAAAAACAACACTTTTATGAACAAAGAGAATAGTTACTGCCCAAACTATGGCCCATGGGCCAGATCTGCCCTGCGGCATCAAATAATCTAGCCCTTCCTGCTGCCGGAAGCAGAAGTAAAATGTGCATGCGCATAATGCACTCGCGCATGCACGTTTTACTTCCTCTTCCAGGTGGGAGGAACCACGTAACCAACCCGTGGCCTGAAAAATTTGGGTACCCCTGGTTTATAGGATATCCTCTTGTTCTCACTACCATTCACACTTGTCAAAAACAGCCGTGACAATTGCTTTGTGTCTTGGCACCCCTGCTGTAGACCATCTTGACTGCTGCCATTGGTGTTGTCAACATTTAGGCTGGCCTTTGCTAGGTAAAGCTTTGCATCCTTTTTCCTGTTTACAGTGCAGATACAATATTGTGCAGCAGTATTGAGCCATTTCCTGGTATTCTGAATTGTGGCTTCAGAATCACAATGTCCCACATTCAGAAACTGAAGGGTTTTTAAAAGCTGAATTTAGTTGTCTGTCTCTATCACTATAAAATGTTAGATGCCACACAATTGATACTATTGTCTGTATCAATAAGGACATTTTTCAGTCAGGTAGAGGTCCCCATTCAATTCATTCACATGACTACCTAAGATATTTTAACTTAGTGGTTGATAATTTTAATATTGTAATTAAGTTAAGTCGGGTGGATAATTAAATTATAATCATATATATTTTAGGATATATATCCCTATTTTAGGATAAAGCATGTTTAACCAATAGCTGCTTTGAAGGAAAATATACTTGAAAAGTCATGAGAAACTAAGTTTAAAAATATTTAAATATGAAAGTGCATGTGAAATTATTTTTTAAAACTACATGAGTGCAGAAAAAGGAATATTTTTTATGAATTAGCATCGGACAATCTGATGTAGACTGGAAAGCAGCTGAACCATACATCTATAGCTATACAGGTATATTCCAGAAATTGAATTAAAGATTTAAAAATGTTCTCTATCACTTACATGTTGTCACTTACATGCTGTCATGAAAGAATGACTTGTGTGTTCTGCTGTAGTGGGAAATATACAAGACTTCATCTATTCTCTAGCGCAGAGGCTCCCAATGTGGGGGCCTACGTCCCACAAGGGGACATCAATTCCCAGAAGCCTAAGTCAGTACATTGGCTGATCAGTGCTTTGGGGAATTGACTTAGGCTTCTGGGAATTGAAGTCCAAAAACCAAAGATTGGGAAACACTGCTCTAGCCTGTGAGATGGACAGCACCAACACATTCTTGTTCAAGCCACTGAACAGTATATGTACATTCTCCGGATTGAAATCAGGCTACATTAAAGTCAGCAGAGTTCTCTTCAAAAAGAGTTGGTAAAATCTGACCCCATGTAGTGGCAACTAGAACGATCAGTTCATAAGAACATAAGAACAGCCTTGCTGGAACAGGCCACAGCCCATCCAGTCCAGCATTCTGTCTCACACAGTGGCTCACCATTCCCTTCAGGGTATTCCCAAGCAGATGCCTTCACCTGCTTAGGATTCCCTGGAAATGGCATTGAGAGATATCCTGCCTATCTCTCCAACCCAGAGGTTGTCCTTAAGTATCCATAATTATAGCCATTGATACTCTTGTCCTCCATGAACTTGTCTAATCCTTTCTTAAAGCTGTCAAGACTGACAGCTGTCACCACTTCTTCTGGCAGGGAGTTCCATAGACCAGTAATCCTCTGGGTGAAAAAGTACTTTCTCTTATTTGTTTGAGAACTAGTACCCAAAAGTTTCATGGAGTGTCCCCTAGTTCTAGTGTTATGCGATAGGGAAAACAGTTTTTCCTTATCTACTTTGTCCACACCGTGCATGATTTTATAAACTTCAATCAGGTCACCTCTTAGACGTCGTCGTTCAAGAGTGAAGAGGCCCAACCGTTGCAGCCTCAGATGGTAATTAAGGTGTTCCAGTCCCCTAATCATTGTGGTTGCCCTCCTCTGCACTTTTTCCAGCTCCATAATATCCTTCTGGAGGTATGGCGACCAGAACTGTACACAGTATTCCAGATGGGGCCTCACCATAGATTTATAAAGAGGCAAAATGACACTTGCTGACTTATTTTCTATACCCTTCCTAATAATCCCTAGCATTGAGTTTGCTTTTTTCACTGCTGAGGCACACTGGGTTGACACCTTCATTGAGCTGTCCACCAGGACACCAAGGTCCCTTTCCTGGTTTGTCGCAGAGAGTTCAGACCCCATCAGTTTATAAATGTAATTGGTTTTTTTTACCCCTACATGCATCACTCTGCACTTACTAATGTTGAAGCTCATTTGCCACTGTCTTGCCCACTCCCCCAGTGTCAAGAGATCCCTCTGGAGCTCCTCACAATCTCTCACAGTTTTCACTACCCTGTATAATTTAGTGTCGTCAGCAAATTTGGCTACCTTGCTTTTTACTCCTACCTCTAGATCATTTATGAAGAGGTTGAAAAGCAGGGGTCCCAGTACTGAACCTTGGGGGACCCCACTCTTTACTTCCCTCCACTTGGAGAAGTGTCCATTTAGTGCTACCCTCTATTTCCTGTCCCTTAGCCAGTTGCTGATCCAGGACAAGACCTGTCCCTTTATTCCATGACTGGTAAGTTTATTCAAGAGCCTTTGGTGTGGGACCTTGTCAAAAGCCTTCTGAAAGTCCAGATAAACAATGTCAACTGGATCCCCCTTATCCACATGCTTGTTGACACTCTCAAAAAATTCCAACAGATTAGTGAGGCATGATTTGCCCTTGTAAAAGCCATGTTGGCTCTCCTTTAGCAGCGCCTTCTCTTCTATGTGCCTATTAATTCTATCTTTCAGGATAGTTTCCATCACTTTACCTGGGACACATGTCAAACTTGTTCCCTGCCAGGAACAAGATAGAGTCTGATAGGGATTGGTCAGAACTAGAAAGATACTTGAATATTCTTTTAACTGACCATCCCACAGCACTTGTAATATTGTGTGGAGACTTTAATGCTAGACTGGGACCTAACGACAAATACTTAGGTTTAAATTATATCATCCCTTACTTGAGTAGTGATCAATCACCACTTCCCTTTGATCAAAGGATCTAAAATCAAATTATGCAGGTAGCCTCCTGGCTAGGATGTTGTTCAACCTGGATCTTTGGGCATTGAACGGCTCAGTCCAAGAGGATCATCCAGCCGAATTTACTTTCTGGTCTGGGAAAAGGAAAAGTGTGATCAACTATTTCATAGTCTCGAAGGGGACAGTCAGGTTCGTGGACCAATTTAAGGTTTCCTCGTACCACGACAGCGATCACTTGCCATTAAATCTCTTGCTCAAGTTACCGTCAAGTAATCTGAGACTCAGGGACAAACACAGGGGGCCTTCTGAATTAGAGTCAAAACTAAATCCAGTTAGGTGGAAAGCGGATATGTCCCAGATTTTATCTGATCTGTTTAAGACTCAAGACTTTAACAAGATCTTGGATAAATATATGAACAACGTAAACATGGGAGTGGGAATAGAACTTTTTGAGGTTTTACTGAAGGAAATTCTTTTAGCCCATGAGGGTTTTAACTCACGGTATGGAAGTGCCAAGGGCACTCAAAGTAAATCATGGTTTGATAAGGAGTGCCTCCAGGCAAAAGGTGCCCTGAGACTTAAATATAGAGAATATTGTTTAAACCCTACGGATAGCCTGTGGACAGAACTATCTATAGCCAAGGTACAATACAAAAAGATAATTAAACACAAAAAGATTGACAAATGTAATAGAGCTTGGGATCAGCTAAGTCAAGCAATTGAGCAAAAAAACCATTCCAAATTTTGGAACTTAGTGTCCAGTTGCTCTAAAAGTCCCCATATGCCATCTGTCATACTCCCAGAAATTTGGGAGAAACATTTTCGTGAATTATATCTGGCTTTGGATACAAGTGATACACCTAGTGGGTATACAGCCAGTAGCAATAACCTCCCCCCATGGAATGCAGTATCGATCTGTGAGGTAAAATCATTAATAAGTAGATTAAGATCTGGGAAAGCTGCCGGCCTTGATCAAATACCCCCAGACATGATTAAATCAAATTCGGAGTGGTGGGCCCCAGTCCTGGCAAGACTGTTTACAATAATTGACAACACAGGACAGTTCCCTAAGAGCTGGGAGGTATCAGTCATCTGCCCAATTCACAAAAAGGGAAGTCGCGGTGACCCTGCCAACTATAGGCCGATCAGCCTCCTGAGCATCCTTAGTAAAATTTATGCAAGCCATCTTCTAGGGAAGCTCCAAGATTGGGTTGAGGATACTAAGTTATTAGCCGACGAACAAGGTGGGTTTAGAGGAGGCCGCTCTGCGCTTGATCATTGTGTAGTCCTTGATTACTTTATCAACAAATATTCTTCTAATTCCTCTGTATCTTTACACGCAGCATTTGTTGATTTGAAATATGCTTTTGATACTGTCTCAAGAGTTCTACTATGGGAGAAACTGGAGAAAGCATCCATTGACCAACGACTATTGTTTCTTATAAAGGCGATTCATGGCAACACAAGTATAAGGGTGAAGTGCAGTGAGCAGGGACATCTGTCAAACTCTATAAAAACAAGTTGAGGAGTTAGACAGGGCTGTGTCTTAACACCAACCTTATTAAATATATACATCAGTGATTTCATCGGGTACTTACAATGCAGGGATCACCATCCACCCAAATTAGACAGCAAACATGTCCCAATCCTACTTTATGCAGACAATGCAGTTCTGCTTTCAAGAACACAGGTGGGGTTACGCAGGGCCCTGCGTTCTCTTGCTAAGTATTGCTCTCAAAACCAACTTGTGGTTAATTATTCGAAAACGAAAATAATGGCTTTTGCCAGAAAGCCCAAAATACATCGATGGCATTTAAACCACCAGGTACTAGAGCAGGTCCTTCATTACAGCTACTTAGGAGTGATATTTCAGGCTAATGGGTGCAGGAAGTTACATACAATGTATTTAGCTTCTAAAGCAAAAAAAAGTGCGGCCGCTATACAAAACTTCCTTTGGAGGAAAGGTGGGCATAATGTAGTTGCGGCCCTTAGACTTTTTTCAGCAAAGTCACTTGCCCAAATGTTGTATGGATCCCCTCTGTATTTTGACTCAAACATAAATCCGCTTGAGGTCACGCAATCAAAGTTTCTTAGGACAATTTTACAGTCCCCTTGCAGTATTTCCAACACGGCTTTGAGATTAGAAACTGGAATGTATACAGTGCGAGCGAGACTGTTAGTAAACGTGGCTAATTATTGGATAAGAATTCTGTTTGCCTCATCTGGCTTACTCAAACTAGTGATGTCAGACCCTTGGATGCCACCATGGATTACCTCTCTTGAAAGGACACTAACCACTTATGGCATTTCAAAACCTTATGTTCTTTCCTTAGGATCTATTCATGCTAGAGAGTTAATAAAACAAAGAATTCTCGATATACATCGCCAAAATGATTTAAGTAAACTAGTTTCCCCATTGTTTGATAGATCAACTTTCAATGTTGCTAAGCCCTTAGCATACTTGTCTTTAATAAGAAATCCCGATCATAGACGTTCCTTCACACTTATTCGGTATAACATGCTTCCCTCCTCCTACAGGGAGGGTTTCTTTAAGAAAGGCCTAGCACTCGAGCGTTTATGCTCATGTCAGCTAAATACGATAGAAACCTCTGAGCATATTCTGCTAGAGTGTCCCCTATATAATAAACACAGGAGAGACCTTTTTAGTGTTTTCCCGAACTTGAAGTCTAACAATAAAGTCAGGACACTGAATATTCTTTTATCGGGTGAAGGGCAAGATACGACGATAGCGGTCGCTAGATTCGCATGGTATGTAACTTGCATTCGTAAAGGCAAGATAAAATCAAAGGAATAAGGAAAATGCTTCCAGATTACAACTTGACTGTCATAGAATATGACTGCAGGACATAGAAATAACATCCCTTGAAATTCTGGTTGTATGTTGCTATTGTATATATAATCTGGTGTTCATGATTTTGTGATAGTTTTATTAGGTTGCCTCACTTGTGTCAAGCAGCTTGATTTTGTGATATTGTAACACTGGCCTTGGGCTGTAATAAAGAATTTGTTGTTGTTGTTGTGAGGCATGATTTGCCCTTGCAAAAGCCATGTTGGCTCTCGTTTAGCAGCGCCTTCTCTTCTATGTGCCTATTAATTCTATCTTTTAGGATGGTTTCCATCACTTTACCTGGGACACATGTCAAACTGACAGGTCGGTAATTTCCTGGATCACCCCTGGATCCTTTTTTGAAAATTGGTGTTACATTCGCTACCTTCCAGTCATCAGGCACAAACCCTGATTTGAGGGAAAGATTATATATTTTGGCTAGGAGATCAGCAATTTCATCTTTAAGTTCTCTGAGAACTCGTGGATGGATGCCATCTGGTCCTGGTGATTTGTTAGTGTTTAGTTTAACAAGACATGCAAGCACCTCCTCCCTGGTTATTTCTATCTGGCTTAATTCTTCGGTTTCCCTCCCTACGAAGATAGGCTCTGTTTTGGGCATGTGGTCTCTGTCTTCTTCAGTGAATACTGAAGCAAAGAATTCATTGAGTCTCTTTGCAATCTCTGTTTCCTCTTTAATAACCCCTTGCCTTCCATTGTCATCTAATGGTCCAATGGCCTTCCTAGTTGGGTTCTTACTTCTAATGTACTTAAAGAAGTCTTTGTTATTTCTCTGAGTATTTTTAGCTATACGCTCCTCAAAGTCTTGCTTTGCTTTCCTGATTGTTGCCTTGCATTTGTTCTGCCAGAATTTATGTTTCTGCCTGCTGTCTTCATTCGGACAAGCCTTCCATCTTCTAAATGAGCTTTTCTTGCTCTTGATCACTTCCCAAACAGCTCCTGTAAGCCACATTGGAGTCCTCTTGGACCTGGCAGTGCCCTTTTTCCTTTTGGGTATGCATTCCAATTGAGCCTCTGTTATTGTTTTTGTAAACAGCCTCCATGCCTCTTGGAGTGTTTGTACTCTCTCAATTTTCCCTTTCAGCTTCTTTTTTACTAGTTTCCTCATCTTTGGGAAATTTTCTTTTTGAAAATTTAAGGTCTCTGTGTTAGATTTTATCAGTGACTTGCGGTCTATGATCAAGTTAAACATAATTGAGTTGTGGTCACTGTTCCCTATTGGATCAGTCACATTAACATCTTGCACCAGATCCTGAGTATTACTCAGGATCAAGTCAAGGATTCTTGTACCTCTAGTTGGGTCTTCAACCATCTGTCCCAGGGAACAATCATTTAGCATATCTAGGAACTTTATCTCTTTATCATGTGCTGAACAACAGTTCACCCAGTCTACGTGAGGGTAATTGAAGTCCCCCATTATAACCAGGCTTCTCTTCTTGGATGCCTCCTTCACAACATTCTCCAACTGCCAGTCTCCTTCAAGAGTTTGGGTCGGAGGCCGATAGTATATGCCTACTGTTAGACCATCCTTGTGGCCTGGTACTCTTACCCACAGAGCTTCTAATGGTGACTCCAAATCACCTAGATATTCCAATTCATACGATTTTATCACTTCTTTGACATACAAGGCCACACCACCTCCCATTTGCCCCTTCCTATCCTTCCTGTACAGTTTGTAGCCTGGGATAACTGTATCCCATTGGTTATCATCCGTCCACCAGGTTTCAGTGATACCAATAATATCAATATTCTTATCTATTGCTAAGTATTCCAGCTCCCCTATTTTGTTCCGGAGGCTTCTGTCATTTGTATACAAGCATTTATATATGCTTTCCTGATACAGTCTTTTGAGTCCAGTTGCATTGTTAGACTGCCTCTTGCATCCTTCTGCTAGAGTGCTGGTGACTAGCTCCTTGCTCTGCTCAGTAATTTTTGCATCCTCCTCACTACTCAAGTACAAACTTTCCCGAACCGGATGCTGCCCAGCTCCTGTCGGCTTTCCCTCAGTTATCAGTTTAAAAGCTGCTCTGCAGCCTTTTTGATGTTGAGTGCCAGCATATGTGAGAAAAGCAGATTCAGATCCCTGTGAAACTAAATGGGTGGTCACTGACATTTCTTTCTCAGTCCAACCTACCTCACAGAGTTGTGAAATATTATATTTTTCCTCTATTCCATTAGATCTCCTGCAATACTGCTTTACAGTAATTAACAAAAGCAAGAAAAACCCCAGAAACATACTTCTCATATGCATCAAAGTATTTAAAATGGTCTCCAAATTAATCGGTTAAACCTTTTTTTATGTAAAACATCTGTTTAATATAAAATGAATTTTTAAGCATTAAAATTAGTTCTGCTTCTCCAAACAAAATATATGTTGTTCCCCACTGACCCACCCCACCCCATGTATGAACATTAATTAAGACATTTTAGAGTCACTCCTTAGCAAATAGGACAATTTACTAGTATCCCCCACTTGTGCTTTGATGTTACAACCTCTACACCAGCATTCACTTATCACTTGGCAGATGTTAAGTGCTTCAGTTACATATAAACATCAGTGGGATGTTTCTATCAGGAAGCCATAGACTGTAGTGACACAATGTAAAATTACATCAAGTTTGGTGGCCTGGAATGAACCAAAAGATGACAAATATAAAAACCTAGAATTAAATAACAACAAAAATACAGTGGTACCTCATGCAATGATTTTAATCCATTCCGCGGGGCTCGTTGTTGTACGAAACAATTGCTATATAATGCATGCATCGTATAGCGATTTTCCCTATGGGATGCATCATACAACAATTTTTTTTTGCTAAGTGGTTTTTCCCATTGAAAAATTGTTGTACAATTTTTTCCATAGGGAAAATTGTTATGTGGGACACAGTCCCCCCCAAAAAACAACAACAACAACAACCAACACCTAATTGTTATACAATTTTGTTGCTATACGGGGCGATTGTTGTATGAGGTTCCACTGTATTTCTCTTCCACAGCAAGACCACTTACTCTCCAAAAGATGATTCAGAAATATCTACTGGGCTATTAGAAATGTGGTTTGCACACCAGATCGCCTGATGAGGTTTGGAACAGGGAGAAATCTTTTTTCAGGACTATGTCTGTGTAATAATAATTGTCAAAAGAAAAGTTGCACAAAATGCTTTGGGAAGAGGTACAGGACCTCAAGTCACCACAATCGATTGGAAACATATGTACTTAAATGTAACACCTTGTATCCATATGTAGCTTAAATGTTTTCTTCTACACAACAGTGACATCGCTTAATTTCATACTCACCATAAGAGCTCCTGCTAACATATGGAATTATGAATCACAGTTTGTAATGGAAATAATGACTTATAGCAGCTGGAACTTGCCATACAAAGAATCAGAACCATAAAAATTAGCACAGTTATACAGCATTACAATAATTAAGTGCTGGGAACAAAGAGAATGTAATACTGTACACTAGATTATTTTCAGAGATATTAGCAGACTTTCTACTTAATTAGAAAATGGTAATCCATCTGTATTATGTGTTTTCATGTTATAAATAAGTGCTTTGGAAAGCCAATTAAATCTGCAGTGTGTGTAACTTTTAGACAGCTCACACTGAGTCTCTTATTATGCCAACAAAGGACACAGTTGTTAATGTCACTTTAGATCCATTTACCTTACTGGATGTTGGGAAGATCAGTATTTTATTATATGCAATGCCACATGGGAGGACTTTGTAGCATTATGCAAAAGCATACCTGTCAAGCGCAGCTCCGGAGATTACGGGACCTGCGCAGAACGTTTCTGCGCAGGTCCGTTCTATGCATGTGTAGAAGGCTTTTACACATGCGTAGAATGGACCTGCGCAGAACCATTCTGCGCAGCTCACTTCTATGCATGCGTAGAAGGCTTTTACGCATGCGTAGAATGGACCTGCGCAGAACTGTTCTGTGCAGCTCACTTCTACGCATGCGTAGAAGGGTTCTACGCATCCCCTTCTGCACAGAAGCCTTCTACGCATGCGTAGAACTCTTCTACGCATGCGTAGAAAGGACCTGCGCAGAAGGGATGCGCAGTAACTCTTCCCCCCCCCCAGCTGCCAAATTACAGGGTAGTGGCAGCTCCAGGTGGGAAATGGTGAAAATTGGCGCGAAAATACGGGAAATCCCGGCCAGTCTGGGATACTTGACAGGTATGTGCAAAAGCTACATACATAAGAATAAAAGTAAAAACAACTAAACAAAGATCATATCTAAAAATTAGATACAGTAGAACCCCACATAATGAAAAAACTCCGTTACACGGAGCTCTTTGCTATGTGGGTTTTTTCGTTATGCGAAATTAATGAGAGATGCCCCAGATAACAAACATTGCCTAATGAACGATTCATTATGCGATTTTTTTCATCATACAAAGCGTTTGTTATACGAGGTACCACTGTACCTGAATTATCACCTCCATTAAATACTCTTATTCTCAGTTCCAAAACATTCCAACCAAGAACATTTTAAGTTATTCACACTGGGTTTGCCAGCTTAAACACAAATCTCTCTCTTAATATAAGCACCAAAACATGAGAAGGACCCTTAACAGTCTGAGAAATTTAACAAGCATGCCTTGGAACACAATAGTAATACAGTGGAACCTTGGTTAACAAACGGCTTGGTTAACATAAAAATTGCATAACAAAAGGAAATCCATAGCTCGGTTTAAGGAATTTTTTTACGGAATGGATTAATTGGTTTTCAATGCATTCCTATGGGAAATTGTATGCAACGCATTCCTATGAGAAATTCAGTTTAAATAATTTTCACCTTAAGAAACGTCCCAGGGAACACATTAATTATGTTAACCGAGGTTTTTACTGTAATACAAGATGTTTTTTTTTATAAAGTTATAAAAACTTTGACATATCTTGCTGATCCTGCCCTCACATTGTCTCATCTTGATAATGATCCTGTAAGGAAGGTAGGCTGCAATCAGTTAGCTACATGGATACAATGGAATCCCTGGTTCAAGCCTCACACTAAAAATATGAACTACACCCGGGGCGGCCAACCTTTTTAAGCCATGAGGCTGACTATGCTCCCAGACAGCTGAGCAGGCTGGACCATGCCCCCCGGAAGCAGAAGCAGGCACATTTACAGCTGTCATAAATGTGCCCACTTCCGCAGTTACAAAAGCTGCAGGCGCGTTTGTGCATGAGCGGGCATGTTTTATAGCTGTTGTAAATGTGCCCACTTCCACTGGCGGAGGCGGTGACAAGCCAGACAGAATGGCATTGCGGGCTGTAGGTTCGGACACCCTGAACTTCACTGTTATACCTAACAAAATGAGGCACAGAATGAGCAAGTGCTCCTTATCCAGTAGCATTAACACAGTTATAAACTTCAAGACCCTAACCTTTTGCCTTCTGAGACTAGGATATCTATACATTCTTATTGACGAATTCAAATTCGCAGTTGCTATCATGCAAAAACCTGAACTTCTACATCTTCTTTACTTCCTCTTTTAGCCCTTAAGGTGTCGAGGAAATAGATGGGGAAGAAGTAGAAGCAGTGACAGATTTTACTTTCCTGGGATCTAAGATCACTGCAGATGGCGACTGTAGTCATGAAATAAAAAGATGACTGATTATGGGGAGACAAGCCATGAAAAACCTGGGGAATATAGTGAAAAGCAGAGACATCACCTTGAAAACAAAAATTTGCATAGTCAAAGCAATGGTATTCCCAGTGGTAATGTATGGGTGTGAGAGCTGGACCATTAGGAAGGCTGAGCGCAGAAGAACAGATGCCTTCGAGATGTGGTGTTGGAGGAGAGTCCTGAGAGTCCCTTGGACAGCAAAGAGAACAAATAGGTCAATACTGGAAGAAATCAATCCTGACTGTTCATTGGAGGGACAAATAGTGAAGATGAAGCTAAAGTACTTTGGACATCAAATGAGAAGGGAGGACTCACTTGAGAAGGCCTTGATGCTGGGAAAGGTGGAGGGAAAGAGAAGAAGGGGGCGTCCAAAGATGAGATGGCTAGATGGTATTGTAGACACAATGGGCACAGAGCTTGGTGGGCTGAGGAGAATGGTGGAGGATAGAGGTGCCTGGAGGAAAATGGTCCATGGGGTCGCAAAGGGTCGGAATCGACTGTGCGACTGAACAACAACAACATATTGTGTACTAAGAATCCGTAGTCATTATTTAATCCTGTATACGTACTTCAGAATCTTTTAGTTGATTGCATTCCCATTGTAGGCCACTTCAGCTTTCTCTCTCTCTAATCTTCCTTTATAATCCGTAAATAGTTTTTGTGTGTTGCCATTTCTGAAGTCAAATTTATATCCATGTATTCTTTTGTTAAGATATCGGCCTGTTTGCTCTATATAGAATGTAGAAGAACACTGCTGACTAATGATGGGGCACTTCACATAAACAGATGACCAAGTAAATGATTCTCTGAAATAATGGATGATATTGTTGGGGCCTTAATGATTCTGCCCTTTCCACATCCCAATGTGCCTGGGACACAGGCTGCTGTGTTTAGAAAAATCCAGAATGGATAAATGAGAGAAGCTTATTTCAGGGAGTTAAGTAATGAATGACATTGAAGGTTGGCCGTATGATGACTATCATTTTAAGAATTTGCTTTTTTGTTTTACTTTTAAAATAAAGCTTAAAGCATCTCCTAAATCACAATGGTTTCTATGCATTACACCAGCCATAAACTACTTGCACTGCATAACCACCAGCCTGGGGAAAGGGTGGGTCCAGAGTAAGTCCAGTACTTTGAAAGACAGCTGCAAGCTCAATAGGCCTATTTCTTACAAGAGGTCCACAGGCCTATAGAGAGCTGAACTCTCCTCAGAATTACATATTGTACAGATGGCCCATATAATTTCATGAGGATTCTGTTCTTAATAGTTTTCAAAGTCTACACACGGCATTTATTACTGTAGATCTGACTAAGACCCCAAACTATTTTTATGGGGCCCAATACAATAGTACATAATTTAGAATTTAATTTAGCTTCCCAAACTGAATTATATCTAGGTTGAAGTGCTGCACAGCAGGTAAATTTCACTAAGAGAGAAGGGGGTTTATCAGTTCAATTAATTAGAAAAATAAAAGTGAAAGATGGAACATCAGGATATTACTCCAATTTCTATAATTTAGCCCAGTGTGCCCTGTCATCTTATTCTTAATGTATTCTTCTAATCCGTGCAGCCTCCATATTCAAACAAGTAAAACTGCATATGAGATTATAATACCATTAAGTCAAGAGTTGAGTTGGATGTTATGTGGCAAGGGAACCGATTACAGAATTGTTCAGCACCTAAATACCTCGGTGTGACACTTGGCAGGTCACTCTCTTTTAAACAGCACTGTCTGAATATCAAAGCCAAAGTTAGTACAAGGGACACCATCAAAAAAACTCACAAACTACAAATGGGGAACTGAACCATCCATGCTGCATACATCGGCTTTGGCCCTGAGTGTGTCTCCGCTGCAGAGTATGCTGCTCCAGTATGGAGCGCATCCACACACGCAAAACAAGTTGATGTCTCTGTTAATTATATGCCTCTGCATATAATGCCAGGATGCCTCATACCTACACCAGTTGAGAAAATATACCCTCTTGTTGGTATCACTCCAGGAGAGAAGTAGCAGCGGACACTGAGAGAACAAGGCAAGATAATTACCCTCGCCATCCTCTGAACAGACATGAGCCTCAATTCTGCTGACTCAGATCCAGGAGGAGGTTTATGGCAAGAACAAACATTCTTGAGGGTATGCAAGAGCAAAATCAAATTAGAAGATGGAGGAAGGAGCTCAATGGGCAAGGAACAACTTTAAAGCAGGATATGGCTGAGGAACTCAACCTTCCCTATGTCACTTGGAGGAATCTGAATAGGCTAAGGGTTGGAGTGCCCAAGTGAGGGTAGAGTTGCCATACGTCACAGAAAACTAGGAATTCCCAGGTTGTAACTGTCCCGGCTGGTTCCGTAAAAATCATTGAAAACTCCCGGATCAAACCAAGGGGCGTGCTCTTAGTTTGAAGGGGGGAATCGCACCTTTTTCTTTCTGCCTTAGAGCAGCGCCTGTACTTAACTACCAGTCAGTGTCTGTAGCAGCAGCCGCAGCAGCCGCAGCAGCCGCTGCAGCCGCCGCAGCCGCCGCAGCCGCCGCAGCCGCCGCAGCCGCCGCAGCCTGGTGGCCAAAGAAAGAGGAGGAGGAGATCGGGTAAACTAATGCAAATAGAAAGTCTCCAGAAGACCAATACATATGTGTGTGAGAGAGAGTGCCAGTTTCAGGCAGGGCCTTAGCCAGGGGGTGGCCAGGGTGGGCTTTGACCACCCTGATTTAGAAGTTTGCCCACTCTCAAATTCCCCCGTGCCCTGTGGAGGGAAAAGTGTGTGAGTGGGGTGAGTCGGGGGGGGGGGAGTGAAGAGAGAAGCAAACGCGGGAAGGGAGAGAAGAGAGAACTGCTTTTTGTGCTCCCACCTTTTTCCTTGCTGCAATCCTGTGCCCTTTTAATTGGGAGGGAGCTCCGATTGAAATAAGTGGGATCCCTCTGTGGGTTTGCTTTGCTCATACTGGAGTGGGGGAGTGAGTGAGACCAAAAGCTGAAGCCTTTATCTATTTGTTTAGAAGTAAGCCCCATTGTTCAGTGGATCTTACTCCTAAGTAAACCATGGAATGCAGCATTCCCAAATAGATTTTGGGAACAGATCTTTTATAACACTTTCATGCTTAAGGATTCCTAGCTATTTAATCTCTGTACTATATTTGTTTTTCCAACACACCATACTCCCCCCAGAAGGTAATGAAGTTCCTGATCTTAGGGCACATTTGTGTATAAGCTAGAAGAAATGCCCCTGTTTTGCAGTACCCTTTCACTGCAGTGACTCAAGTGGTTAAGACACCGACTGGGAGGGGGAAGGTCAGCAGTTCAAAAACTGAGTAATGCATGACGGAATGAGCGCCTATCTCTGTCCCAGTTCCTGCCAACCTAGCAGTTCAAAAGTAAGAGGTTGCAAGTAGATAAATAGGGACCACTTTGGTGGGAAGGTAAACAGTGTTCCATGCGCTCTGGTGTCTAGTCATGCCTGCCACATGACTATGGAAACGTCTGCAGAAGGAGACAGCATTGGCTCTTTAGCTTTGAAACAGATGAGCACTGAACCCTAGAGTTGGATACGACTGGCTTTTGAGCAAGGGAAAACTTTACTTCTGTCCCGGTTTTGTGGAAGAGAACTATGGCAACCCTAAGTGGGGGCTGCTGGTGGACAGCAACATGAGGTGTGAATGTGAAGAGCAATAGATTCCAACTCTCTTACTGATCTGCCAATTACTGCCAAAACATGCACCGATAAGGACTTAAGCCAAGAAAGTTGCTTCATTTTGGCAGTCCAGGGATTGATCAGACCACAAAAGAAGAACAATACCATTTAGTGCCAGAGTAGAAGTGGAGTGGAAGAGTCAAACAACAGAGAAAGTTACCCCACCCCAAGAGATGGGAGAGGCAGGCAGAGTTCTAACATTCAATGTAACATTTCCTGTTTACTGAAACTCTGAAAGTCAGTTGTCTAGCAAGGTAGCACAATTAATGTGGATAATTAATTAAGACTATTTTCTGAAGTGTGGGGCTATGATGAAAAGGAAACTGCCTGTTACAACCCTGAACCAAAGCTACTCCAGATAGTATTGAAAGTGCTTTTGCTTCCATCACTCCATATGGTGTGGCAAACAATAAAAAAACTGGTACTACTAGATGCTTGTCTCCTGGCATGTATTCTCAACGTTTTAAAGATAATTCGTTAGGGGATTTTTACAGCAGAGAGTGTAATGTAAGAGAAAGTTTAATGAGGCATAGTATTCATATACTTGCAGATACAGTAAAACCCTGACATAAAATTTGACTTACATAATGATTTTTGCACTAAAACCATGTCCCAATTTACATAAATGTCCTGATTTAGATAACACAATTTCCTATGGGTTTGCTTGGAGTTAAGTAAAAAATTCATGTTTCATATGGGTTTGCTTTGAGTTATGTAAAAAATCATTTTTCCCTATGGGTTTGCTTCAAGTTAAGTAAAAAACAATTTACATATGTAAGTAGGGGTGTTACTGTAATTAACTTTTCACTATGGCAATCATAGCTGAAAATCCAGAATGCAGTCAAACAGAATGTTAACAAACCCAATTCAGATGTACTCCAGGAGAAATCCATTACCACCATGGGCTTAAATTTAGGAAACAGATGACAGAATAGATATCTATTTATACTGGAAGATTAAATTAAGGTCCTTTAATCAAAGTGTACTGATTTATCTATCTTTCGATCATAGCCAAAATCATTTCTGTCAATATACTTCAGATGGACCCAGGTAAAACCTTGCTGCACCATCAAATGACATTAAAATACTGCTGAGTTAAAACTGGTCTCCAATTACTGACCAACCCCACTTCCTCAATCACCAGTAACTCCTTTAAAATCCTATCTTGTGTTCTTTCTGTTTCAAATATCAATAAATATGCAACTTTCAGTAAATTCTTATTTTAAAAGCTGAAACAAAAAATCACACTCATCCCTAAATACAACTGTATAATGACCAGCTACCTAAATATAAACAGTTGAATTATTCAACTAATCCTTACAAAAGCAACCAATATTTCAACATCACTTTTCTGATTTATCTCCTTTCTCCATTTCCCTGGCTTGTTTACCAATGTAAATAATTTAAATTTACACTTTTAAAATTCTTAATTAAATTAAGAGTAATGTCACAATATGACAATATGTATTTCCCCTCCAATCCCAACCATCTACAAAAATATTCTATACCTACTGAGTTTCAACATGAGAACTTGGATAATAAAAGTATGACTCTTCGTTGTCATGAATTCATGAAAGATCAAGCAAAGCAATTTATCAGACATTAGTAGGCTCCTTTGATCTTCTGTTGAGGAAACGGTTCTCAGATATTTCAAAGGGCTGTGGCTTCTTTTTTAGATGTGAAGAATAGCCACATTGAAAGAAATATTCCCAGACAGAAGAAGGTTTACGTAAAGCCATGCTTGTTTAAAGTCGTTCAGAAAAACTGATGAAGCAATTTGGAAACAATAATGAGGGCACTGTTCCTACTTTCAACTGCTACTGTTCTTTGCAGGCGCACCCCCCCAATAACGGACACAGACAACATTGAAAGTGGATAACGGCAAAGGGCCACATTTATTGATTCAATGCCCTAGTCCGAATTATAAATTTGTATTGGTAAAACGACCAATCATAATTCCTAAGGCAAGCAGGCCGAAGTAACACTGGTAAGGTACCACCCCAAAATTGCCAACGGCAATTGGTTACAATGTATCAATTTGTATCAATTTGTTTGTCAACAACAAACAAATTGTTGACCGTAGTCAATAACTAACTCATGACCCCACCCTCTGACGCGTATCCGTGAAATCACAGGGGTGATGCATGCTGGTTAGCAATCATCATCACCCCATCGCCTGGTTCGTCGTTGACCGGACAACGTTTAACTACTTTATTCCTGTCTAGTGTTGTCCAGTCAATTGCGAACCTGCCGGATACTTGTGGGTCATACTGTTTACCTTACCAGTGCTACCCGCCCATGTGACCAAAGTCAACAGTAGGAACGAAGAAAGACCCCTACATCAAACCATAGCAACAGTGTGGGATGGGCAAAAAAGCCAGGACCCGAAGCCAATATGGGTCCCAACCAAAAATTCCCACCCGGCCCCGAAGCGACCATGATCACACTGTTAACTAGGGAGGGGGTGGAGGGGAAAAAACTTCTCCGCTCCGTCGCTGAGGCAAAATGGCAGCTCGGCTGCCTCGTGGCCACCCCTTTTATAAGGGAGCTGGTCACGCCCCTAACTACCCGGATCCTCTGTCCTGTGGAGGGGGGGCCCGCAAAGTGCGCGGCGGCCATTTTGGCGCCGCGCTTGCATTGCAGGCGCACCCCCCCAATAACGGACACAGACAACATTGAAAGTGGATAACGGCAAAGGGCCACATTTATTGATTCAATGCCCTAGTCCGAATTATAAATTTGTATTGGTAAAACGACCAATCATAATTCCTAAGGCAAGCAGGCCGAAGTAACACTGGTAAGGTACCACCCCAAAATTGCCAACGGCAATTGGTTACAATGTAACAATTTGTATCAATTTGTTTGTCAACAACAAACAAATTGTTGACCGTAGTCAATAACTAACTCATGACCCCACCCTCTGACGCGTATCCGTGAAATCACAGGGGTGATGCATGCTGGTTAGCAATCATCATCACCCCATCGCCTGGTTCGTCGTTGACCGGACAACGTTTAACTACTTTATTCCTGTCTAGTGTTGTCCAGTCAATTGCGAACCTGCCGGATACTTGTGGGTCATACTGTTTACCTTACCAGTGCTACCCGCCACACGGAGGGGCTTCACAGAAGACCTGACGCCCCCCCCCCAGACCGTCAGCTCGGTCAACAGGCCTGCTCGCCAGTCACCCAACAGGAGGTCCATACCTCCACGCGACAGATGGACCCCATCCCCTGCATACAAGTCACAATTTTGCAGACTAATATCGGGGTGATGACTAACCCGTCCCCAAGCCCTGGTGGTGAGAAACCGCGCCACTGCCTTATTGACCGCGCGCCTAGCTCGGTCAAGGGCCAGGAGGTTAACGCCCCCTCTGTAAGAGTGGCGCGGAACAATGTCCGACCAAACCAGGGCTGTGGCAGGCCAGACATAATGCAAGTAGGCGAGGTCCTCGCAAATCGCATGCTTGAGCGATAAGCCGGTGACCTGGCCCAAATCATTGCCCCCCAGGTGGATGATTAGAATGTCAGGCGGGTCAGCCCACAGGCCAGAAAAAAGGAAAGGCCGCAGCTCCCGCCATAACATCCCAGGCTTACCGTGCCATGCGAGACTGGCGTGGTCACCCAGTCCCAGTCGGGGTCCCCACTCTGTCGCCGCAGCGTAACGCGCTGCCCTGAGCACATAGCTGTGGCCCACCAGCCATACTGTCACCGGTGTAAAACGACACCCAGGGTCCGTAAGAAATTGAGAAAAAGGAAGGTAAGGTGACTGGATTGGTACTCATGGCGGGAGTGGGCGCACATAAAACTGAAAACATTGTGAGCCCCACCTCCCCCTGCTACGTATGTCAGCCCCAGAGTACCCAAAAGCAGCCGCTGTAGAGGCTGCGCCAATACGGAACGAATGTGTGCCAGAACGGGCACCCGGTAGTCCCACCCTGGTGAGGGCTCTGGCAGTCACCTTCCAAAACTGAAATTTAGTAAGGGGAGACCCATCTTGGTGACAGAAAAACGGGCCGTGGTGGATGCCACGCAGTGCCAGGTATTCCTGTAGGGCACCAACCGGACAGATGTCTGCCAAAGAACACCGTAGCAGTCTTACTCCACTGCCTACGCCATGCTGATCTGTTTTAGAGGAGCGAATCCTCAACTGGGCCCAGTCTTTGGCAACATATACATCTCCGCGTTCCAGTGCCCTACCACTTGCATCCGCCTTAGACAGCATCACGAGTTCGCTGATGCGGAGCGCTCCAAAAAATGCCACCGTTGTGGCTGCATGCAATTGGGCTGCCTCATAATGATCAAAACAGAGGCCTGGCCAGCCCCGGGCCAACTGGGTAAGAACCCCTGGGGAAATAGGGTGCCGGTCGTCCGGGCAACGCCCGCGCTCGCGCACCCACCCCTCCAAAACGTGTCTCACACGGAAGTCAGAGGTGGTATCCACATGACCCCCTACTTTGGCCATAAAAGCCAACGCCTAGAGCTTGGATGCTATGGTGCGAGGTGCAAGGCCCTGTGCATGCAGGTGAACCATGAACCGCAGAACATGGTCCACCGGGATAGGCCAGGTCTCTGGCAATTGAAATTGAGTAGCAAAAGCCCTATACAAATTGAATGCTTGTTGCTACGCCTTACGCGTGCGTGGCGCTAGTGACAGGCCAATCGCCCGGTTCACCTTTCCTTGCCAATAGTCCACATCTCGTCCGGGAGTGGCGAGGGAAATTCCTCCGCATCCGGGGCCAAGGCGCGGAACCGGGAGATCTGCAGGCGGGACAAAGCGTCAGCAATATCGTTATTAACCCCTGGGACATGCCTGGCCCTGAACAAGACGTTGAGGCGCAGGCAGCGCAGCACAAAATGGCGCACTAGATCCATGACTCTGGGCGATTTAGAAGTCTGTGCATTGACAATGTGTACAACAGCAGCATTGTCGCACCAGGAATGCACCACCGAATTAGCCCACTGTTCGCCCCATAGCATCAAAGCCCCGAGAATGGGAAAAAATTCCAGGTATGTGAGATCCCGCAGGCGACCTGTGCCTGCCCATGCCGGTGGCCACCCACCATAGGCCCACTTCCCATTGAAGTACATCCCATAACCCAGGGATCCTGAGGCATCAGACTGTATCTGGAAATTGGGGGATGCCAGGAGGTCAGACCTCCAAAATGAGACCCCGTTGAACTCCCTCAGGAATTGCAACCAGACTAACATGTCTGCCCTGATACCCCGGGTAAGCCTGACTCTGTGGTGGGGCCTGGATAACCCTGCCATGGTGTCGCACAAGCGCCGGGCGAAAGCCCTGCCCGGTGCGACCACCCTGCAGGCAAAATTGAGGTGCCCATGTAGCACCTGCAGTTCCCTCAGGGATGCCTTACGCTTGGCCAGCAATTCCGAGATAAGGGTCACTATCCTGGACACCTTATCACCCGGTAACCTAGAAGCCTGTACTACTGTATCAATCTCAACCCCCAGGAATACTAGTCCGGTCGACGGGCCCTCGGTCTTTTCGGGCGCTAAAGGGACACCAAGTTCCTGCATTAGCGTCTGAAATGTATTGAGGAGACGTGGACACGTGTCCCAGCCCCGTTCACCCCCGAATAAAAAGTCATCCAGGTAATGGGCTACAGACCGGGACCCTGACCTGCGGACGAAAGCCCATTCTAGGAAGGTACTAAAACGCTCGAAAGCCGAGCATGATATGGAGCAGCCAAAAGGCATGGCCTTATCAAAATAATACTCCCCTCTAAACTTAAAACCCAGCAATTCAAAGTCGCCCGGGTGCACCGGCAAGAGGCGAAAAGCTGACTTAATGTCGCACTCGGCCAGCAAGGCACCCGGGCCACACGAGCGCACCATGCGCAGCGCATGGTCGAACGATGTATACCTGACCGAACAAAGGTCATCAGGTATCGCATCGTTGACCGATCGGCCGGCTGGGTAGGACAAATGATGAATAAGGCGAAACTCACCTAGGGACTTTTTGGGAACCAAACCCAATGGCGAAACCTTAAGGTTGGTAAAAGGGGGTGCGGGAAAAGGTCCGGCGACCCTGCCCGCGTCTAATTCCTTTTTAATGCTGGCCTCGGCTACCTCCTCCCTTCCTCTGAGGGATAAAAGGTTGGGAGCATCCTGAGGGGATCTATCACCCATAAAAGGGATACGAAATCCTTGCTTAAAACCTTGGATGAGATACTCTCTGTCCTCTCCCCTTGGGTACGATGCGAGCCAGCGCTCCAGCATGTCCACCTTAATTGGGGAGGGGGCCTTTCGGAGAACTAGTTCCATCCGTGGCAGGCTTGCCAGCCCACTGTCCACCCCTCCCTCTGCCTCGCGCCCCCCCAGGCTTGGGACAAGCAGAGGCTGCATGGGGACCAGAACATGTGGGACACTCATGCTTATACCTGCAGTTCTTCCGACTGCAGGAACCATTGGACGAGAAAGTCCAACACAGCAGGCGGGCTGGAACCCCCTGCCCCGCCAGTTGGCGGGTACCCTGCGCTGGAGCTGCTCGCTGGACCGCATGTCCACAATGGTATCTATCCCCCGGGGCAGGACGTGTGGGTGTCATATACAAGAGCCACAGTCTCTGGCACGGCTCATCCCATCTCATCTCGGGGTGTAGGGGAATCCTCATACGGAATTCCTCATCATATGCTAGCCATGAGGGGCCCGGGAAATCTACCATCGCCCTATATATGTTGTCCAAATATTGGACCATGGGAATAGCTAGATCCGGCCGCGCCCTCAAATATACCGCCATGTATATCAAATAAGCGGGGAGCCAGTTAGCCCAGGTACGCGGCGGCTTACGGCGGCGTGCCTGCTCCTTGTCCTTCTCATCCTGACCCTCCCTTTCTTCCTTGGTGGGCTCTCTGTTCAGGAGTGAGAAGATATCTACATACTCCCCTCGCCATATCTTTCTCTGGTAGCCTGTGCCAAGTGATCACCCAGTGGCAAGGAATACCCTGCCGTCGGCAAAGCCGAAAAGGGGATAGCTGGCCTACCCAAAGGGACCTGAGTTAACCCTGCCACCCCAAGTACGTTCCCAGCAGTGTAAGAACCGAGGCCCACCCCAGCGGGCATGGTGGCAGTAGTTGTCGCCGGGTGGGTCGCCAGCGGCGTAGCCCCTGCGCCACCCGCGCGAGGCCAAGGCCACTGAAAGGTCCCCCCTATATCGGGAATGTGTGTGGATGTACTCGTTTGCACCATATACTCACATGCTGCACCCCCGCGGGCCGCCCCCACTGGGGGTTCTGGCCCACTGGGGGCGTCGGAGCTCACGACCGATGTAGAGCTCATCACCGGGGCTTGACCCGCACCAGGTTGCTGGCTGGGGAGCTGCGAGGCAGTGGCCGAAGCCGCGCCACCCGCCTGCAGCAGCTCAACCCTCCCCGCCGGCCGTTGTCCTGCTGCCGATAGCGCCTCAAACGGTACCCCGAAAGGGGCACCCGCCTGACTGGCCCGGGCCAAAGACTCCTCCAAGGCCGCAATACGGGCCAGTAAGGTGTCTACATTAACCATGGGTAAAGAGCCGGCCGGCCCACCTGACCCTTGCATGGGGACAGTTCCCTGCACCCCATGGCCCATATATGGCCATTGGCCAGGGCCGAAGCCCGGTAGGGCTGGTGAGGAAACCTGCCAAGGCAGGGCACCGGGCCACCCCCCAAGGCTAGAGGGCCCCGGGAGAGGCTGCGGCCCAAAAGTAATCGGCCCAACAGATTGGGCAGGAGGAGGAGCGGTGTCCACCGCTCGCGGGCCGCGGGCCGGAGCGCCCTCCGCGCCCGCACTCTGATCGGGCCAAGGAGCGATAGACCCCAAGCCACCAGCCCCGGCCGGGGATGGCAAAGGTGGCTGTTGAGGAGGCGGCACCACGGTCCTCCGACCTGGGTTGCGCCTCCTAACAGCCCGGGCTGAATTCGCAGCAGCCTTCTTTTTGGAAGGCATCTCGATCAAAAAAGGGAAGCTAGCTAGGCAAAATCGACCCAAAAGGCTTCCCGGTGATACCAACGAGCGACGGAGGTACAGGGAAAAAACTTCTCCGCTCCGTCGCTGAGGCAAAATGGCAGCTCGGCTGCCTCGTGGCCACCCCTTTTATAAGGGAGCTGGTCACGCCCCTAACTACCCGGATCCTCTGTCCTGTGGGGGGGGGCCCGCAAAGTGCGCGGCGGCCATTTTGGCGCCGCGCTTGCATTCTGTTATTTCTTCTATAGAAAAAACTTTTTCATGTATGCCCTAGCACTTCCAAGATAAAGAGTAGAGTACTTAAAATGTGTTCCTTGTCGTTACCAATATCCAAGCATCACATTCAAAGTTTGAAAGCATGGTACTGGCAAGGTAACAGTATCCCTTACTTGTGAAGGAAGGATAAATAATAGCCATATGTCCTCTTTTCCTCCTTGTCACAAGATGAGGGCGCAATCACAATTTGGCTGAAAATAGGTATAAACTTAGATTCTTGCAAGTTCCTACAAACAGCAATTCTTACATGCCCAGGCAATGGCCATCTTCTTTCAGATGAATATCTTTGGACAAACTGCATCCAGAGTTATGTGTGCAACCACTAAGATCTTTTGAAGAGACTGAAGTTCTCTGGTAATAGCACTGCTCCACAGCCAATCCCCAGTGGATAGGAGGAGGTTGGAGGAGGTCAATCTTCTTCTTTTAAGTCCAGATCAAACCTTGGACTGCCAAAATGAAGCAAATTTCTTGGCTTTGTCGTTGGCCAAAATTAAGTCTTCATCAGTGCTTGTTTCTGGCAGTAATTGGCAGACAAGTAAATGAGGTGGATTCTATATCTCTACATATTCACACAGCGTGTTTTTGTCCACCAGCAGCCACCACTTGAGCATGTTGGTCTTGAATTTAGGGACTCCAACCCTCAGTCTATTCAGGATCCTCCAAGTGACGTAGGGGAGATTGAGTTCGTCAGCTATATCCTCCTTTGATGTTGTTCTTTGTCCAGTGAGTGCCTTCTTCCATCTTCTAAGTTGGTTTTGCTCTTGTGTACCCTCAAGAATGTTTGTTCTTGCCATAAAGCTCTTTCTGGATCTGAGTCAGTGGACCTGAGGTTCATATCTGTTCAGAGGATGTCAAGGGTAATTCTCTTGCTTAGTTCTTTTGGCATCTACTGCTACTTCTCTCTTGTGGAGCGATAGGTATATTTTTTCAACTGGTGTAGGTTTGAGGCATCCTGTCACTCCAATGGAGTTCATTCTAATGACATTATGAAAGACAGGACTGGAGAGACGTGCAGTATGTCAGCTAACAAAGGAGCTACACTGCAATTATAGTATCTCCTGTCATTGTCCAATTCAACCTCAAAACATCAAACAGTTTAGTGAAATAAATATTTAATGGGAGCCATGGTGAGCAGTGTTGAATTTTGTGATTTCTCAGCAAAAAATAGGGACAGTTTCAGGCATAGAATTATAAGCAAGACCTCCCCCCATTCCCTTATCTAAAGTAGAACAGCTGAATCTATACCTATAAGGAAGGGGTGCGGCCGTACGTGTGCAGAATGCGTACCTAACACCCCTGGAGCCTATCGCGTAATGCTCCGCACACACCTACCTTTTGTCCCCGAGATCAGCGCCACGAGGGTTCAGGGGCTGAGAGTGGGGCCTAAGCGCTACAAAATGGGAAAAATGAAAACTACAACTCCCATGGTGCCATAGGAGAAAAAATGGCAGTTTAACAGCCAGGCATGGAAACAGAATGTTGGAGAGAGCTGATTTGCATATTGGACTGTGATTGGTTGAGAGTGAATGACAGACGGAGAAAGGTCCTGATGCGGATGGAACAAACCGATTCCATTTAAGCCTCTACAGCCCTGGAATGAGACTCTTTCAATGTACATCAATGCTGTGTGTGTGAGTGAGAGACAGAGAAAGACAGGGAGTGTGTGTGCAAGACAATGCACAAGAAAGTGGGTTCCAGATCAGTCACTTGTGTGTGTGGATGTGTGTGTGTGTGTGTGTGCCTGAATGTGTGTGTGTGTGTGTGTGTGTGTGTGTGTGTGTGTGAGAGAGAGAGAGAGAGAGAGAGAGAGAGAGAGAGAGAGAGAGAGTGTGTGTGTGTGTGTGTGTGTGTGTGTGTGTGTGTGAGAGAGAGAGAGAGAGAGAGAGAGAGAGAGAGAGAGTCTCTACGTGTTGGGGTGTATCAGGGTCCAAAAAAACTAAACATACAACAAACACCCCACCCCCGGCCAAGGCCGGGTAATTATCTCTCATCCTTCCTTCCCTACTTCCAGCCATTCTTCCCCCCTTCCTTCTTTCCTTTCCTACCTCATTCTTACCCTCCCGCCTTCCTTTCCTCCTAAATTTCCCCCTCAATACCTAGCATCCCTCCCTCATCATCACACCGGGGTGAGTCTGCCCAGTTCTTTTACTGAGAGTCAGGGGGCATCACAAACGGTGTGGCGGGGAGGCAAAAAGGAAAAATAACCCTCCTCAAGCCACCCCCACCCCATGGGTTGAGCCCCCCCAAAAAAAAAACCCATGGAAGACAGGCACCTATGCTAGTAATCAATAATAAAATGAAACAATGTTTAATTATAAAGATTGTGCTCAAAATCTTGACTTGAAGCTATTGTTAGTGGTAAACAGAAGAATTATTTAGACCAGCGATGGCAAACCTTGGCACTCCATCTGTTCTTGAACTTCAATTTCCAGAAGCCCAAGTACTCGCAGTAAACCCATTTGTGTGGATTCACAGAGACTTGGGCTACTGGGAATAGAAGTTCAAGAACTGATGGAATGCCAAGGTTCATGATCATGGATTTTGTCTAATAAATAGTAAGAAAATATGTTTTTCACTCTCTACTATATGGCTGAAAAGGGAGCTCTGCAGAACATATGCCTCACAAGATGGATGATCAGGTACAAGTTAAAGAAGTCAAAAATTACGTCAAAGTGAAGAGGGTTAAGCACCTAAAAAGATGGGAAGACAAGAAGCCTTTTGATTGGCTGATTTATAACAACCAAGCAAACAAATTAGGTTTCCTAGAGAGGTTTTTTTCTTTCTTCTAAGAGGATCATGTGACCAGAAGTGTTAGCAATTTAGTCCATGCATAAGAAACTGGGTTGCTACATATTTCAACAGGCGGAATAGTAATAATCAAATATGTTAAACAAACAAATAAATATTTCAAAATCAACACTGGCCTGTCTAGGATATCTGACAATCATCCACACTATAGCTAAACTACAACTTGCAGCAACTTTAAGACTTATACATTTATTTTAGCACATGTTTTGAGGATTACAATAGACATCCTCAGATGCAAAACTGCATCTGCAGAAGCAGCTCGCAAGACACAAAAAGCTGATGTAAAATTAAATCTTTTTTTGGTTAATATGAAATAGACTAGCAGGGGGTACCCGCTTCGCTGGGTAGTGGATACTTACCTGTGCTATGGGTGGTGGCCGCCTGCGGCCACCTTGCCTCAAACGGTGGTGGGGCAGTGGCAGTCGCTTTGCCACTGATTCCCCACGCCTGTAGCAGCCACAGCTCAGGCACCAGTGCGTATTGCCGACCAGAGTGCCCCATTTGGAGCGCTCTGTTCAGCGGGTATCCTCCGTGTTACCGCCTCCCTGCTTGGGAGGCTCCCCTGTCTGGCCACCATTTCAGCTGGGGGATGGAGGGCAGCCCTTCTCCAGAAGGCAGGGTCCACCGGTAGTGCTCCGGTCAGCCCATGGCTGTCGAAGAAGGCAAGGCCCTTCTTCGGCAGGCATGGGCTGGACGGGGGGCTCTGGTCAGCCCATGCATTCCGGAGAAGGGTAGCCCTCCATCCTCCAGCTGCAATGGCAGCCAGCCAGTGGTGCCTCCCAAGCGGGGAGGTGGTAATACGCATGCACGCAAATCCGCGCAGGTGCAGAAGCCTGCCCGGAGTTCCAGGGGGTGCTGCCGGGCAGGCTTTTGCACCTGCACGGATTTGCGCACATGCGTATTACCACCTCCCCGGTCATTTCATGCTGCCGGTGAAGGAGCTTCACGTCCGGTTTTTGAGGTGAAGGACCATGGGGGCCGATGCCGGTACCCCATGTCGGCCTGGCGAGGTGCACCAGGTAGGTAGGGCATGGGTTTCTGGGGCGGTGGGGGCCAAGTTGGCATGGCATTTCACTAACAAACACCACAACACTTTGGTTTTAGTTATATGATAGATAGATAGATAGATAGATAGATAGATAGATAGATAGATAGATAGATAGATAGATAGATAGATAGATAGATAGATAGATAGATAGATAGATAGATAGATAGATATAGATTACTGCTTTCACAGCATTCATATTTACCTCTCTGTTGAAGAAATGACTACAAAACATCACCTGAAGAAACAATCGTGTGAATTCATTCTAGGCTTAATTGGCAAAGGAGGTGATGAGTACGTTCTATCAAGCTGCAGCGCAAACTGCTTAAGTTAGTGGCATGGGTAAAAACAGAAACATACGAATTATATTTTGAAATGCATTTACACAAAAATAATAAAAAATATTAAACTACAAAGGAATCCCAAGACATAGACGTCTGCTGTTTAAAAAATGAAAAGAAAAAGAATGTGGTGGCTCTAAAGCAGGGATTCTCAACCTGTGGCCCATGGGCTAGATGCGGCCCACAGTGCCATTTCATGTACCCCCCATCCCAGGAAGTGCCATGTGGTGGAGGAATGGCAAAATGGCTGTCTGAGGGAGCGTGACTCGGCCCTCGGTTTAAAAAGATTGAGAACTCCTGCTCTAAAGAATCAATTATTTGCTTCATAGAAGCACCAATGTTTCTTACCACTTCACACCCTCTGCTAAACCAAAACAGGCCACAACCCCAGCTGCCTGATGCATTAGTCATCTCAGTCTGATGTAATATAAAACATCCTTTTGGAAGAGTTTCAACATGTCCTCCACAGCTTTCGTTCATGTTCTGAAAACATTAATAAATGCCAATGAGAAAGGCAACACAATGAGAGGAATCACAATATATATTTTGTGGAAAATGGGACAAACCTTTACAGAAAATAAATCATTAATCTTTACTTTCAACTAATGATAACAATTACAAACTGGCCATACTAGAGTGCTGTATCTTAAAACACAAACAGCTGTTCTTTCAAATGGAGCCTTAATATACATCTAATACCATGTCAGTACATGAAAAGCAAATTGACGGTTTGAGTTAACTAAGGAAATATACACAACAAGCAGATCCAAGGAACCCAGTAAAGGCTTTTACAGATATGCCAGTGGAAATTAAATACAGTGGAACCTCATACAACAATCGTCCCATATAGCAATGAAATCGCGTAACAATTAGGTTTTGGGGGGAAATGGTGTCCCGCATAACAATTTTCCCAATGGAAAAAATCATACAACAATTTTTCAATGGGAAAAACCACTCAGGAAAAAAAATCATTGTACGATGCATCTCATAAGGAAAACCGCTATACAATGCATGTATCTATTGTACAGTGGTACCTCATACAACGATTTTAATCTATTCCATGGGGCTCGTTGTATGAAACAATTGCTATATGATGCATGCATTGTATAGCAATGTTACCTATGGGATGCATCGTACAATGATTTTTTTTTTTTGCTAAGTGGTTTTTCCCATTGAAAAATTGTTGTACATTTTTTTTCCATAGGGAAAGTTGTTCTGCGGAATACCATTTCCCCCTAAAACCTAATTGTTGTGCAATTTCATTGCTATACGGGGCGATTGTTGTATGAGATTCTACTGTATAGCAATTGTTTCGTACAACAACGAGCCCCATGGAATGGATTACAATCATTGTATAAGGTATCACTGTATTATATATATATATATATATATATATATATATATATATATATATATATATATATATATATATATATATATATATATATATATATATATATATATATATATATATATATATATATATATATATATATATATATATATATATGTGTGTGTGTGTGTGTGTGTGTGTGTGTGTGTGTGTGTGTGTGTGTGTGTGTGTGTATGTATGTATGTATTATAATATATATACATACACACATACACACACACACACACACGATTTTAATCCGTTCCATGGGGCTCATTGTAGTACTAAACAATTGCTATACAGTGGAACCTCAGAGTGCCCCCCGCACACTCTGTTTCCTTTATAATTTATCCATTTTATTTGTATCTCCCCTCTAAAACTGATTTACAGCATGGCTGATGAAAATGGTTTAGTCAAAAATAAATGTTCAGCTCTCACAGCTGATTCTCAACCTGTGGCCTGTGGGCCAGATGCAGCCGATGGCACCATTTCATGTGGCCCTCCACCGCCTCCACCACACCAGAAAGTGCCATGTGGTGGAAGAAGGGCAAAATGCCCGTCCGGCTCCTGAAACTGTCAAAGAGATCATGACCTGGCCCTCAGCTTAAAAAGGTTAAGAACCCCTGCTTTACAGCAACAATTGGCCAGAGTGATGCAACTCCCTCAAGAAACAGGCACTGGTAGCACAGAAAGAGAAACTCCCTTGCTATTGCTCTTCATTGAAAGATAGACATTTGTTACCCTAAAATGCAATAGAAAACATTGTTTTGTAACCACTACTGAAGTAAAATCTTATCATTTTCCAATGGAATGACTTCCTTGGTAGACAGTGGAAATGCTGTAGATGTAATATATCTTGACTTCAGCAAAACATTTGATATTCTGATTAGCACAACTGTCAGGTGAATATACAGTTGGTTACAGAATTGCACTCAGACTGACTGAACAGTATAATGATGTTTGGGATGTAGCAATTAACAATAAATTCACATCTAAAATTAAAATAAAAAGAGTAAAAGGAGAAAAAATTCAATGATGTATGGAGAAATTTTATTGATATGTTTTGGTAAAAAGGGAAGGCCAAATGCCTACAATGGATAGAATGACTTTTTGGAAGGGGTATGGGAAATCTGATGTTGAGATATAATAGATTATGTCTCTACTGGTCCCAATGTTGGGGTGCACTGTCACTGTCATCATCATCATCATCATCATCATCATCATCATCATCATCATCATCATCATCATCATCATTATTATTTAAAATACCTAGGGTGTTATATTTGTGTTAAAACATTACAATGGTTTTTAATTTTTTTCTTTTACCAGGTATTCTGAAATGCCCTCCAAAAGCAGCAGTATAGGAAAATCTCCCAAGTCAAAAAACTGTCAACAAATCCTAAGTGACACCTGTATGGAAAATACACAAAGCATCAAAATGAAGAAGAAACAAACAGAAAAATGCTCTGCAGCACAAACAGATACTATCCTAAGAAGTCCCAAATTAGACAAGAAACAGAGAAACTATTCCAAGAAAAGTGGAGATCTTTCGCGGGATGATCTTTTATTTCTTCTGAGTGTACTTGAGGGTGAATTACAGGCCAGTATATTTTTAGTTTCATTATAAATGCTTTTTAAAAAGAATTCTGAGTTCTATATCTATGCTGTCCCAAATGTTAAAACATAAACAAAAGCATTAATTTACACATAACTGAAAACACATTAGACCCTTAAAAAGTGAATATGTTATTATCATATAATGCTAACAGCTGTATAAATCAGGTCTTCCTGAATGGGAATTATTCCATATTTAGTAAACGTGCATAGCTTTGTAACCTAGATGACTCAGCTATGAGCCAGAAGGTCTCTCATCCAAATCTTACTTCTGCCATGAATTTATTCATTTACATTGAGGAAGGCAGTGTCCATGTTCAAATGCATTAAACCAGGAGTTCTCAACCTTTTTAAGCCGGGAGCCGGGTCATGCTCCCTCAGACAGCTTCGTCCATTTTGCCCTTCCTCCACCACATGGCACTTCCTGGTGTGGTGGAGGCAGTGGAGGGCCACATGAAATGGTGCTGTGGGCCACATCTGGCCCAAGGGCCGCAGGTTGAGAATCCCTGCATTAAACTATAGCAGCGGGAACCTACACAGAATCTATCCAGATTAACACAATGTCTTCAAGAAATTACAAAGCTATAAATAGGCTGGAATTCAGTACTACACTTGATCTTATCCAAAAAGCCAAGGAGTTAATTTAGTAGTAAACTGCAACTAGAGTAGGACCACTGAGGAGCTGACTCACCAAATCCCCACTAATTCAAGCGGCCTACTCTAGTTGTAACTACTGAATTTCAGTCAGTGTGAGAAGGAAGCATAGCATCTATTGATGCAGGAAATCCACAGGTAGTTTCCCTGACTCTTTAAATTGCATTTAAAATTCTCCAATAAAGGAGGGTCTATGACCTGCTCAGTTGATTCCACTGTAAAATAGTTCCTTCTGGCCATGCATACCTGTCAACCTTCCCGATTTGGCCGGGATTACCCCGTAAATTGATGTCGATTGATGTCATAACCCGGCCCCCGCTGCCAAAACCCCGTAATTTGGCAGTGGGGGAAATGCTTTCCGCGCATGCGCGGAAGGGTTTTACCCCTTCCACGCATGCGTGGAAGCGCTACGTCGCTTGCGTAAGGGCTGCACAAGCGGCGTAGCGCTTCCATGCATGCGTGGAGGGGGTAAAACCTTTCCACACATGCGTGGAACGCGACCTGCGCACAAGCGATGTGCGCAGGTCCCGTTTTTCCGGAGCCACAGGTTGACAGGTATGTGGCCATGTGTTCTGGTGTCAACATTTCCAGAAGCTCTAAAGGTAAAGGTTTCCCTTGCTCAAAGCCAGTCGTACCCGACTCTAGGGTTCAGTGAGGCTCTTCAACTTCCATAAAGCCCCACAGTGGTTAGTAAGCCTGGCTGACCAATCAATTCAAAGTTGTTATGCTAGTAGGTGGAACCTCCAGGAGTAGATGAGTGATGCAGCTTTCATTGTAGTCCATTCCTAGGGTATTTAAGCAAACCACCTGGGAGACTGAGCTGATTTGAGCTAGGGCTGCTAGTATCTTCCCTTCCTTCTTATATACTGCCTCAAAATAGCTGTCAGGTAATACCAGTCATATATTTTGAAGAACTTATTCCTTCTGAGAGCTGTGAGGAATCTAAACCATGATGCCTGAAATCTAACATCCTCAATACCTTTGTTTTTGAAAACTCTTAATCACATATATGACACATATTGTGTAGGCCAGGGGTGTCCCAACTATGGCCAGTGGGCTGGATCTGGCCCACACCACCAAATCATCTGACCCACAACATCCACACCGCTCCCAGAAGCAGAAGTAAAATGTGCCCATGCAAAACGCTGCCGTAAATGACCTGTGGCTATCGCAAACACATTTACGTCAGCCGCAGGTGCATTTACAGCAGCATTTTGTGCATGCATGGGTGCACTTTACTTCCGCTTGCGGCGGGAGGTACCATGTGACTGGCCAGCTCAACCACATGACCAGCCCGTGGCCTGAAAAGTTTGGGCACCCCTGGTGTAGGCAATCACAAACATTCATGGGTCACTCTGCCAACTCTGAGGCCAATTAATCTTGTTTTAAAAGAGCTGTCATTATTGCATGCTATTGGAATGTATGCTAAGTAAGGTCACATCCTTTGCACTGTGTACCTCATTGGCTTCAGTGCTTAAACATGTCCATTTAACAATAGTAGCAGATAGCTTCCGGCTTGGCTTAAAACAACAAGAGGCAATGTTGTGCCCTTGCTCCTAAGCTTCCCATGGGAGGAATGAATGACATAAACATCTAAAAACAGCTGCCAATATCATCTAGGTGGCTTTTCGGCTAACAGAACTTGTTCAGTAAGAACTAGTATGCACTTGGTGTGCCTTGTGACCTCTTTCTTGTTAATTATGAAGCACTAGGTATGGAGAAATGGGGCTACTCCTTATTCAGCCCGGTTTTATATCCATACTACAAGATCCAATACCAATACCTTTCACATACACAAAACAAGCTGAAACTAAGAGTAACCAAAGAAGGGAATGATGGTAGGAGGCAGGTGCAGAGGATGAAAGAGAGATGAGCCAGTGCTCTAAATCACTTCTATAGCTTAAGGATCACACATCTTCAAACATTTTTGTGCTCTACAAAGTGTCACACTGAAACAAATTTGTTAATCTTTAAAAATATTGCTATTTCCTTCTTTCTTCCTCTTTAATTTGGCCAGACAGATCCCTCGACACCCGATGGGGTAAAAGAGGAAGCAAAGAAGAAGCCAAGACAGACAGGCATAGCTATTTCTTTGAAACTCCCTTTCATCCATGTGTCAGAAGAAGTCAGGCAGCACTAAGCACAGTCAAAACTAAAAGGCACCTGTACAAAGAGCTGTCCTTTAAAATGCCTCAAAATTGTCTCAAATTGCAGACAGCAATACAACATAATAGTATCACCATCCCTTACTAGAGAAAATCTCTGGTTCTGCAGGCCCAGGATGAAGTCATTGGAGTTTTAAAGGCTGAAAAAATCAACCTGGCTTTACTTGAAGCACAGTATGGCTTTGTTACTCCGAAAAAAGTCCTTGAGGCTCTTCAGCGAGATGCAATACAAGCCAAGGCTACGCTATGGCAGGAGGATATCTATGAAAAACCCATGGGAGAGGTACGTGTGATGCATATTTAAAGCAGGATGTATTCAAGCAGGGATTAACCCTAGAATGCACTGAAACAAAGGACTAGTCTCACTGATTTAGATGGAGAAGGGCAGATGCCAGCAAAGCAAAATATTATTTGGTTGAACAGCATAAACAGTGAGCTCAGAGCTTAAGGATCCCAGCTTTTAAACCTCTTCTATAAATCTGATACATACATTTTTGCTTTGAAAGCATCCTTTAACATTACAAAGAAAAAGTTGAGGACAACGCCTTATGCTTTTTTGATATGTAAAAGCATTGTGGCTGCCTTTCCAGCTACACCAGGGGTGGCCAACCATTTTCCCCTAGTGATTTCAGCATCTATGGTTAAGCTGAGAGCTCATGTTTCACCCTTCAGACAAAAAACATACTATACAGGAGTGAAGAGAAAGTATGAAATCCCAAGGAAATATCTGCTCATCCATATAGATGCCAAGAAATTCTGCTTTTAGGATTTATACAATAGTGTCCATTTACTGAGGAAACTATATTCCAAAGATATTAACTGGCATGCTTGTTTGATTGGATATTCCAGGAAGACAGAGACAAGTCAAAACTCTTTCAGTTTAATACTGATTCATGTCAGCAATGAACATTTGAAATGAGTCAGAAGGTTACTGATTCAAACTGCTGAATCTAACAATTTCCATTTAGAAAAACATGTTTTAGTTGGAAACATCCATAAAGCATGGCATGCATCAAGGAAGATCAAGGATCAACAAAGTTGTGTTAGTGAAATTGAGTGAAATGAAAGAGGAGGAGGAGGAAGAGGTGAAGGAAGAAAAAGGAAAGGAAAGTGTTTAAAATTAAAATGTATATTATGGGATTGTCCTTTAGTCTACTATTTTCATTAGAAAGCTGGTTGTATATTGTGAAATATTAATTTGATTGCTTACACTTTTTAAAAAAGAGTTGACAACTATGTTTACTATTCATTAATATACTATTAATCTTTATGCCCACGGTGTAGCTCAGAGTTTCCCAACATTTTCGTGCCGTCGGCCAGACCACGTGCCCCAGACAGCTGAACAGGCCAGTCACGTGGTTCTTCCCGCTGTAAACACTGCCGTAAAACACATCCATGGCTGTCATAAACATGTTTTTGACAGCTGTGGGTGCATTTACAGTAGTTTTTGGGGCACGTTTGGCGGGCGTGTTTTATGCAGTAGCTTCCAGTAGTGGCGGCGGGCTACATGAAATGATGCCACGGGTTGGGTCCGACCCATGGGCCGTAAGCTGGCCACCCTGGTGTAGCTGGAAAGGCTACAGGTAAAGGTTTCCCTTGCTCGAAAGCCAGTCGTATCCGACTCTAGGGTTCAGTGCTCATCTCTGTTTCAAAGCCGAAAAGCCAGTGCTGTCTGCTTTTGCAGACGTTTCCGTGGTCATGTGGCAGGCATGACTAGACACTGGAGCGTACGGAGCGCTGTTACCTTCCCACCGAAGTGGTCCCTATTTATCTACTTGCAATTTTTTGCTTTCAAACTGCTAGGTTAGCAGGAGCTGGGACAAAAACGGAGTTCATTCCGTCCTGCAGTACTTGGGAATTGAACTGCTGACCTTCTGCATCCCAGTCAGCATCTTAGCCACTTGAGCCACTGCAGTCCCAGACTCAAAATTTGGTGAAGCCCAAATATTGAAGTTAATGTCATTTCGAAATACTAAATTTATGTTCACAGAAGCTCTGAGTACGAGTGGAAATGATTAAGAGAGCAACTCTGCCTCTTCTACAAAATTCCAAACTAACACTTGGACTTCTATCTTACATATATTATGTAAATATTTACTTCCTAATATTACATGGCATCAAAAGGGCTTCTAACACCTCTAGAACTTGGCAATATCAAAGGCAGAAATAAACATTCTCCCAAAAAAGTCAACATTCCCCCCAAAAAGTCAAACATTCCCCACAAAAAGTCAAAAAAGTCACTGGAGATTCTTGAAAGGGAAGATGCTGATAAACACCATTCAGAACATTTCCAACATCGATTTAGAATTAAGATTAAGTGTAAATTAATTTGGTTGCCAAAATTAAATATTTATGAAAAGAGGCAAGAAGCACCAATCACAACTGCAGTACAGGGATGACCAAACAGCAGTGTAACTTCAACCAACTATTCTGGCAACATACATCATGTTTATCCTCCACCATCACTGGGATTCTAACTCCTTGCTTCTCAGGAGAAATCCCTTAGGTTCTGCTAACATTGTGACAGTTTCACCAGCTGAGAATTACCAAGGGTTTTTGGATCTTCGTTCCAATTTAGGCCTGGAATAACAAAGGTCTTTCCAAGAATAAAAGTATGTGCTGGTTTCTCCTCTCCTTGTAATGAAGTATTAAGAGAAGCAGGCAACCTGTTTCTGAAATCATTAAGAATTTCAATGCCACGGGCAAGTGCCATTCTTCCCTGGAAACAAAGGTTTAAGGAATTGTTTTAGAAAGCCGACTGACTCTATTCCATACCTGTCAAGCGCAGCTCCGGAGATTACGGGACCTGTGCAAAACGTTTCTGCGCAGGTCTGTTCTACGCATGCGTAGAAGGCTTTTATGCATGCATAGAAGGCTTTTACGCATGCGTAGAACGGACCTGCGCAGAACTATTCTGCACAGCTCACTTCTACGCATGCATAGAAGGCTTGTACGCATCCCCTTCTGCACAGAAGCCTTCTACGCATGCGTAGAAGAGTTCTACGCATGCGTAGAAAGGACCTGCGCAGAAGGGATGCGCAGTAACTCCTTTCCCCCCGCTGCCAAATTACAGGGTAGCAAGTGAAAGAGGAAAAACCGATTGAGGCTATATTGGGTCACCAACAATATTTTTATACTGATTGCAGTCATATCTTCAGTAAATAATAATATCTGTGTAGACTTCAAAAAGTTTATTCATGAGTTTTTTGTCTTCAAAGAGTTTATTCAAGAGTTAAAAAGTCCTCCGGATTAGAAACTTTTTTCGAGTACATTCTTCATCAGAACAATATTGAATGTAAATACAAAAGTGAAGAAAATAATGTACCAAGTATTTTTAAAAAGACTGCATGAGACAATAATGGTGATAAAACCCATAGAGATACATGACTGAAACATATTAAGGTATATACAAATATGTTATAATGCTTACACATGCAATACATATATTCTTTATTCTAGGCTTCTGGGATATATACATTTATTTTTATTATTATTAATATTAATATTATTATTAGTTTGAGTGCATTCCTTCCCTCTCTCAACTTATCTCAAGTTCCATGCCTCTCTATAGCTTTACTCTTATTGTGCTAAGGAACTAATTCAGTTTTCAGGCTAAAGAACTGCACTAACTAATGTTCCTGATAAAGTACCACATAAAGCCCATAAAAATACTACACAAAGACATGTTGATTAATGTTTACAAAGTTTATATATATATACATTTATTTTATTATATTAATAATTATTATTATTAGTTTGAGTGCATTCCTTCCCTCTCTCAACTTATCTCAAGTTCCAAGCCTCTCTATAGCTTTACTCTTATTGTGCTAAGGAACTAATTCAGTTTTCAGGCTAAAGAACTGCACTAACTAATGTTCCTCATAAAGTACCACATGAAGCCCATAAAGATACTACACAAAGACATTCTGAATAATGTTTACAAAGTTTATAGTTTAATAACAAGCCAAGTATCATATGTGAAATACAGCTGCTAACTCCTACTGCTTGTCTAAATTGACAGAATAACATACCTTAGTTATTTTCTAAAATTGTTTACATTCAATTGCTTTCCATGCCTATCTCAGCTTGTTCTCTTATCAGGCTGAATGACTAGAATTACTATCTGAAACTCTTATATAGAGTGTTCACAAAAGGAGAAGTTACCCTTAAAGGAGACAGACCACATTGCTGAAAAAACCCTAAGAGTCTAATACATAGGTCCTACAGAATAATCTTCTCAATCTTGTATATGATGAACTTCTTCATAACATAGTAGATATTGAATCCAACTCCTTTCCAATGATTGAAACTGTAGTTTGGTACTTTTGCCTGGAGAGTCTCAAGTTGCAGGAATGACTGTTTGGGTTAGCAATAAGGTCATAACATTAATAATCAGTTGTATGGGAGAAGCAGCTGTGTGAAATGCCATGAAGCCAAGAAATCTAGTCAAAGTCAATAAGGATGTGGCCAACCGGTATGTAACAAGTGAAAGAGGAAAAACCGATTGAGGCTATATTGGGTCACCAACAATATTTTTATACTGATTGCAGTCATATCTTCAGTAAATAATAATATCTGTGTAGACTTCAAAAAGTTTATTCATGAGTTTTTTGTCTTCAAAGAGTTTATTCAAGAGTTAAAAAGTCCTCCGGATTAGAAACTTTTTTCGAGTACATTCTTCATCAGAACAATATTGACTGTAAATACAAAAGTGAAGAAAATAATGTACCAAGTATTTTTAAAAAGACTGCATGAGACAATAATGGTGATAAAACCCATAGAGATACATGACTGAAACATATTAAGGTATATACAAATATGTTATAATGCTTACACATGCAATACATATATTCTTTATTCTAGGCTTCTGGGATATAAACATTATTCAGAATGTCTTTGTGTAGTATCTTTATGGGCTTCATGTGGTACTTTATGAGGAACATTAGTTAGTGCAGTTCTTTAGCCTGAAAACTGAATTAGTTCCTTAGCACAATAAGAGTAAAGCTATAGAGAGGCTTGGAACTTGAGATAAGTTGAGAGAGGGAAGGAATGCACTCAAACTAATAATAATAATTATTAATATAATAAAATAAATGTATATATCTATAAACTTTGTAAACATTAATCAACATGTCTTTGTGTAGTATTTTTATGGGCTTTATGTGGTACTTTATCAGGAACATTAGTTAGTGCAGTTCTTTAGCCTGAAAACTGAATTAGTTCCTTAGCACAATAAGAGTAAAGCTATAGAGAGGCATGGAACTTGAGATAAGTTGAGAGAGGGAAGGAATGCACTCAAACTAATAATAATATTAATATTAATAATAATAAAAATAAATGTATATATCCCAGAAGCCTAGAATAAAGAATATATGTATTGCATGTGTAAGCATTATAACATATTTGTATATACCTTAATATGTTTCAGTCATGTATCTCTATGGGTTTTATCACCATTATTGTCTCATGCAGTCTTTTTAAAAATACTTGGTACATTATTTTCTTCACTTTTGTATTTACAGTCAATATTGTTCTGATGAAGAATGTACTCGAAAAAAGTTTCTAATCCGGAGGACTTTTTAACTCTTGAATAAACTCTTTGAAGACAAAAAACTCATGAATAAACTTTTTGAAGTCTACACAGATATTATTATTTACTGAAGATATGACTGCAATCAGTATAAAAATATTGTTGGTGACCCAATATAGCCTCAATCGGTTTTTCCTCTTTCACTTGTTACATACCGGTTGGCCACATCCTTATTGACTTTGACTAAATTACAGGGTAGCGGCATCTCTGGGCGGGAAATGCCAAATATTGGCGCGGAAATACGGGAATTCCGGCCAATCCGGGATACTTGACAGGTATGCTCTATTCACAACAGGAAGGTAATTCGTTGCAGATATCCTACAGTGTAGTATCTCAACCTGGTTTGGGGTCATTTGAAAAGACCATTAAAAATATATGCAAACTAAGTGAAAGGGAGAAAAATATTTATTTCTATAGGAATCCTCAACAGTTTACCTATAACCAGTTGTTTGACAGCTTATTTAAATGTGAAACATTTTAATCATTTTTTCTAGTGGGAAAAGTGCACTGAATCATGTGCACTTTAGTGCCTTAGTGTAACACAACTTAGGCCCATGATGAACCTTGACACTCCAGATGTTCTTGGACTTTAATTCCCAGAAGGTGAAGCCCCCATGAATTCACACGAATGGGTTTACTGCGATTCATCCGGCCCACGCCACCCTTGTCGCTCCTGGAAGCGGAAGTAAAACGAGCCTGTACGGGAGCGATGAGAGCGGCACAAGCCGGATGAATCGCAGTAAACCCATTCGTGTGGATTAATGGGGGCTTCGCCTTCTGGGAATTGAAGCCCAAGAACATCTGGAGTGCCAAGGTTCGCCATCACGGACTTAGGCTGCAACAACACTGGGAAAATGGCGAAAATACTATGGTTTGGGGTAAGCTAATTTGCACACACACACACCCCATTGATCCTATGGTGCAAGGGGAAAATGTGATTCAACCTCCAGTCCCTGCTCCTCAATAGTTTTTCCACTGCCAGCCTGGCCATGCTGGAGAAAGTAGACATAATATAATGTATACACTTGTGTTTTATGTCTAATTTCAAGTGCTAGCTGGTTCACCTTGTTAAATTAGGACCAAAATCTAGCAAAATCTTTCTCTTTTCTCTCTTGGTCATCCAGTGCAAGACCCTCTACTATGAATCTCATTACTTTTAATTCTTCATCTTCTTGATAACACTTGACATTAATAAGGAGTACTATGCTTTTCTGTTTTGATTGTCTTGGTTAAGAGCAAGCACTGTATAACCCTTTTGATTTACAGATATAATTTTCCCTTCTCCTTTTGGCTGAGTGCTTAATTGATGGAGTGCTCTTTGTCTAGCTATGATGCATATTAATTTTTTGTTTTCTTTGTAAAGGCCAGGGGCCTTGTTCGTATAATTATTAGGTTCAGCTTTGCTATGAAGTGATGAAAGTTCTTTGCTGCTCTTTCTGCAGTTACACTAATGAGTTGAATAAGTGCGTAATGAAGGGAAACATAAAATGGAACAGATTTCCCTTATTCTTTATTGTTTTGACAAGGGTTGGAAGTCCTTTGACCAAGCTAGTCTAGACTTCATGGTTTTTCTCAGAGAATTGTCTCATTTGGATTATTTTCTGATCTTTTCTCCACATAAAACAAATAATGGAATAGATTTATCTGGAATCGGTCATAAATTGATTGGTATTTAAAATAACACTGGAGGAATTTCTTTTTACAAATATGTTGGCATTTTTTTCCTTCAAAATCTGCAATGATACATTGAATTTTATAGTCTTATGCAGTAGTTTTCAAGGTTAGGGTTTAAACTTTCCATTTGTCAATGAATGCCAGAGCTGGGTATTTTTTTTAATAAGCGAAAGAAGGCAAGGTGATTTTCATACAATACAAATTTTGGCTTTAATCTGTCTCTGAGTACACATAACCTTAGGTGCAGCAGCCAGTAATCCTTTCCTGAGACAAATTTCTCTGTTGACACCAATTTATTCAATACCGAATGGGAATTATAAATAATGATATGAAGAGTTGTTTTAACTTATTTAAAACAGAATAAAATATGTCAGGCAATGGTCCTATGTGCATTTGTGTGTTAAGGGCCAATATAACATTTTAATTATATAGGTCAGTGATAGTGAACCTTGGCACTCCAGGTGTTCTTGGACTTCAATTACCAGAAACCCAAGCCAGCACTCCTGCTGATCAGAGCTTCTGGGAATTGAAGTTCAAGAACAGCTGGAATGCCAATGTTTGCCATCACTGATATAGGTGTAATTAGTAGGTTTATCAAGGTATATGAAATAATTAAGGAGCAGTTTTGCCAGTGCCATCCCCCAGTGAGGTTTCTGTAGGTATTGGAGCTTGAGTCTCCTCATTCCTTGTCTGACTTACCGTATTTTCCGGCGTATAAGACGACTGTGCGTATAAGACGACCCCCAACTTTTCCAGTTATAATATAGAGTTTGGAATATACTTGCCGTATAAGACTACCCCTCTTCCAATGCACACCAAATAAAAATTAACCCACACTCAACCCGAAGACGCGCAGCCCTCCGAGTCGAATGGGCAGGTTCTGGTGGAGAGCCAATCCACGCTCACGTTCTGCTCCTTAAGGTACAGGAAGATGTTTGCAGCTTGCTTCCCCTAGCTTCATACTCCCCGCACAGAGCAGGGACTCGGCCGTGGCACCCCCCACCATATGCGCCGGACATATGAAGCAAGGGGAAACAAGCTGCAGTTAAGTACCTGTCCTATAAGACGACCCCCGACTTTGGCACAGATTTTTCGGGGTTAAAAAGTAGTCTTATACGCCAGAAAATACAGTAATTCACTGCACTGCAGTGGCTCTATACAGTAATACCTCGGATAAAGTTAAAACTTGGTTCCACAAGCCTTAGTGTTATCCGATTTTTAGTGTTATCCGATGCATGCTAAAATCCTATGGAATGCATCGGATAATGTCAAAACTCCATAGAGATACATTGTAACCAGCACAGGCTTTAGCGAACGTTATCCGATGCATCCCATAGGATTTAGTGTTATGCGATGCAGTTGTTATCCAAGGTTTTACTGTATTTGGATTTACCAGGGAATAAACAAGCCCCTATATATTTAAGACATTCTTCCTGCTGCTGGTTGCAAATTTTAAAAGAGACAGTAACAAATATGCTGCTAAAAATCAGTGGTGAAAACATATTCCTTGTAAACACCACTGTCTGTTTTGAAATGATTCAGTAAGCAAATAATGGTTAGCTCAATAACTGGACTATATATATAGTTCAGCATTTTGTTAAACTTTGTTAAAGTTGATTATCTCACCGGAACTTCCTAGTCGAAATCAATACAAATATTTTTTTTAAAAAAAATAAAGAATTAAAGAAACTGCAGTAGTGAGAGAATCCTATTTTTCCCCCTCAGCTTGACAAAGTGATTGAAAAGCATAAAGAAACTCATAGGCGAATGCTGGATCAACTACTAATGGTAGAAAAATCTCACAGACAAACCCTGTATGACCTAGAGGACGAGAAGAGGAAGCATGAAGAATATATGGAGAAAAGTGATGAATTTACCAATTTATTGGAGCATGAACAAGAAAGGTAAGCTGCCTTGAAAGCTACCAAATACAGTTAAATTCCTAGTATTGCACAAACATTGTTTCCAGGTTTTTTCCTTCTGATTTATAATGTGAGTAGTTAATTTAAATATAGAAGATACAACTTTGGCAAAATGACAAAGTAGACAAAAATCATACATTTAGCACCTTTTAAATGAAAGTACTCCATCCCTCGATTGTTTCTCTTTCTCTAATGCACAGATATCCTACTCTGCAAAATTCTGGGATGTATATTAAAAAACCACACTTTTCATTTCTGATAGTGCTTTGATCGTTTCTACACTTCAATGAGTTTTTGAAGCACTGTAGTTCTTATGTCCTGTTTTCTCAAGCTGTCTGACCAGGTTATCCTTCCTGCTATGGTAATAGAGTAGACTAGGGGTGACCAACCTACAGCCCATGGGCCAAATCTGGCCTGTGGCATCAATTAATCCGACCCACGGTGAGGACCGCCACCCCCACCCCCACCACAGAAAGCGCCAAAAATGTGCCGGAAGCACCGAAAACATGGTGAGAACACAGCAAAACCAGCTGAAAATGTAGTGAAAATGCACAACCCTTGCTCCCACCACCACAGGAACTGGCGAAAAAGCGAAAACAGCCGGGATTGCATCGTGAATGCACCCACCACCATGGCAGCCAGAGGTGGTGGAAGGAACCACGCTTCCAGTCCCGCACATCTGTCTGAGGGTGTGTGGTCCAGCCTGGGGCGCAAAAAAGTTGGCCACCCTTGAGTAGACCCTAATACCAGCAACTCAATGCTGAGTGTCAGGCGGCGGTTAACTAACCTGACCACCCTGAGGACTAGCAGCCTCGGGTGCCGAAGTCCACAGGGATGGGTGATGGTCCCCAAATGGATTAAATCCCACTTGAATCCATCTTGAAGGAGGGCATCAGCTTCATCAATACTGGCCTGTGGCTGAGGACTTTGCATTCCAAAAGGGCTCAGGAACAGAAGGTGACTCACAGAACTGGATCAGTGGTACTGCTATCATGCTGCTATGCGGAAGGCAGATGAAGGGTCACTGCATTATATTCTCAGGACAGTCTTCATGGCTTATTGCCATCAGGATCACTAATATTCAGATATGGCAGAACAAGAAGTTTTCTCAAGAAGTCGCAACATCCTTCTGTGTTAACAGAGGTCCCTAGAAAAATTATTCTATTGGCCTAATGTGGAAACTTGATATAACTATCACAGTTCAGGAGGAAAATGCAGACTTCTCTCTAAAGATCTCAACTCCCTTCTTCAGTGTCACTTCACTTTCAAGTTCAGTTCATATATAGATTTAGTTATTACAGTAAAACCTCAGTTAACATAATTAATGTATTCCCCGGGACATTTCTTAAAGTGAAAATTATTTAAACCGAATTTCCCTTAGGAATGCATTACATGCAATTTCCCATAGGACTACATTGAAAACTAAAATATGTTAACCGAAATGTGGTTTCTCATTGGAATGCATTGAAAACCAATTAATCCATTCCGGGGGGAAATCCTTAAACCGAACCACTATTTTCTATTGATTTCCTTTTGTTATGTGATTTTATGTTAATCGAGCAGTTTGTTATCCAAGGTTCCACTGTACTTTAAGTTAGAAAGTGGAGTCAAATTACGCTAATATTAAAAGCTGACTTTGCCTCTTATTGCAGAAGTGCATGAAAATTTTGCAAATATACAGGATAAGGTAAAAGGAGACAAGATTTACATCTGCGTTCAGCTACGACAGAGCACGGACTCAAATGTCTCTTACTTGGTGTGGTTGTTTGCATTTTGACTGGCAAGCAACATAACAAGAGAGACCTACTCAGCTCTCTTTACAACAGGAAGCCTCCACATCTATGGGGCAGATGCCTTACTGTGAAAGTAGCATAGCTATGCATTGCTCAGCGTTTTTATTGTGCACATACTCTGTCTAGAATAGCAGCATAGTGTTCGGAAGAGCATCAGAAACTACATCTATAGCAGGGGTTTCCAACCTTTTCAAACGGGGGGCGAGTCATGCTCTCTCAGCTTCGAGGGCCAGACAGTCATTTTGCTCTGCCTGCATGATGGGACTGCCATTTTGTCACAACAGGTTTAAAGGGATGGCCATTTTGTTTCTCACATGCCCTTGGAGGGGTGGGGGGCCACATGAAATGGCACCATGGGCTGGATCTGGCACACAGGCCTTAGGTTGGAAACCCCTGATCTACATAAAGAAAGCAGAAATGAAAATGAATAAAGCACAGGGTGACAAAGGACTAATAAACCGAGGGAAGGCATACATACATTTGCACAGAGGCATTTCATACCAATTCACATGGGAACGGGTGAGGGAGAAAGAACCAGTTGTATTTGTAAAAGAAACGCCTACACTTTGAAATAAGAGATTACGTTTTTGAAAACTTTCCCCAAAGAGAACAGAAAATTATTATGGTCACAGTTCCTATTCCCAAGACAATAACACTTGACTCTTGAAAGTATAAGAACACTGGTCCTGTATCTCATTGCTCAGAACAGCTTCCAGATGGAAATGTTTGGGTGTGAGAATGTTGAGCCTATTCTAACCTCACATGATACAGAGATAATGCTTCCTCCTTCTGCCTGCATAATCTGATATTCCATGTGTCCTGGCACCAGTTGGAACATTTTAACGGTTTAAGGAGGATTTTAGATGTTAGGAATTTTTAATCTTGTGCATTTTATGTGTTTTCCTGTGCTTTTAAATAAGTTTTACTTATTTATACATTTTTATTGATTATAACATTATAATATTACCAAAGAAAAATTAAAGAAGACAAAAATACAAATCAAATTACCAATACAAATATCAAAAATACAAGTAAAATACATTACATAAAATAAATTCATATACATTCAATTAAAATACTGACTTAAATGTATAGCCAAAACCCTCTTACTTATTTATTTATTAAGTTATGTATATTCAAAATCAGATCGTACTCTCAACTCTTCCATTACTATTTTCGATTTTTAAGTCTTATTACATCAATATTTCTCATTAACCCATATTGATTATTATCTCTATACATTGCTATACCATTGCTATACAAAAACATAAATCCAATTTCTAAATTATATTAAACAATATTACAATAAACACCCTGTGCATTTACACTATAAAGGAGTGTGCAGGATGTCACATTTATTTTCACCATTTCCAAAAATATATCTGATCTGGTATACGACTGCTCCCCTGCTCTCCTTTCAGAGAGTGATCCACAAATGGTTGCCAAATTTTCCAGAATCTATTTTCTTTAACTTTACCCTTATATTTATTTATTTCCCATGTTAATTTATCGTTCAATGAAAGATCCCACATCTCTTTATATCATTCTTCTATTCTTAGAATTCTTTCTGATTTCCAATTTCTTGCAATACACTGTCTTCCCGTTGTCATCATTACAGATATTAATTCTTTTTTGTCCTCACTTAAATTTAAATTTTCCACTTCCGTTAATAACACTGTACTTGCCTCCTCCAGCTTGCATACAGACCTCATAATATCACATATCTCTTTCTCAATTTACCCCCAGAAATCATTTACCACATTACATTTCCACCACATATGTTCATATGTTCCAAGGGAATTTTTACATCGCCAACACATTTTACTTTTAGTATTATCTATTTGAGATAATCTCTCTGGAGTCAAGTACCATTTCCACAACATTTTATAATTGTGTTCCTTTATTATAACAGACATAGTTCTCATAATCCTTTTTCTCCATTTATTTTTCCAAATTCTTTCTGAAATTTTTATATTCAGATCCTGTTCCCAACATGACTTCAATGTTTCTTGCAGATTACCTTCTTTATTTAATATTTTATATATTCTGCTTACTATATCCTTAATTCCTATATCTCCTTTTCTTATCTTTGATATAAATTCCTCAAATTCAGTTTTACCTCTTTCTAAGCTAGTTTCTCTCAGGTTTTTACCATTCCACTTATTTAACAACGCTATCTGAAACCAATTCAAATTCAACTGTGTATAAATTTCTGTTTTCTTCTCTCTATCTTTACAGGCTCGTATCCAATCCTTCAACAGGAAAACATTATTTCTTAACATTACTTCTTTCACCCTTTTATCCAACTTTATTGGAAAGTTTTTAACGTCCTCTATTTCTATTATTGGAGATATATCTGGACTTAATTCCTTTTTAACCTTATTCCATATTTCCAACATTGTCTTCATTATCTTATTTTTAGCAATTATTTTTCCCTTATTGCTACCTAGAAATATCCCTTTACCCACTTGACTTAACTCCTTCATCTCAATTTCTTCCCGTATTACCCTTTCCCTTGTTAAAATCTTCATAATATTTTTGACTTGAAAAGCTCTATAATAGTTCCTCAGATTGGGTATCCCCAATCGTCCCTCTTTCTGGGATAAATACCAAAAAATATTTGTTATTCTAGGTTTGCTTCCACCATTACAATAATTAGTTAGCATATTTTGGAAATCTTTAATTTCCTTATCGTTTAATTGAACCGGTAATGCATCAAATAAAAAATTAATTCTAGGCAGCAACGTCATTTTACTTAACGCTATCCTGCCAAACCAGGATAGCTTTATCTTTTTAAATTGTTCTATTTTCTCTTTAATTTCCTTTTTTTGTTTTTCATAATTCAATCGCTTAAGATCTTCAAATTTATTTGAAATGTTTATTCCCAAATACCTCAAACAATTTTTAACCTGAAGTTTAAATTTATCTCTTATTTTCTCTTGTTCCTCCTTGTCAACGTTACAAAATATCATTTCAGATTTATCCCAATTTATTCTCAATCCTGTCATCTCTTCAAAGTCCTTTAAATGTCCTTGTATTTTTTCTAATGCCTTTCTAGGATGTTTCATAACTACCAAGGTATCATCAGCATACAGACTTATCTTGTTTTCTAATATTCCTTCAATACTTTTATCCTCTCTTATGGCATTCACTAACAGCTCCATCGCCATAATAAACAATATTGGAGATAATGGACAACCCTGCCTTGTCCCTGCTTCTAATTTTATTTCTTCTGTATATTCATCATTTACCTTGATATTGGCGGATCCAAATTGATACAGTTGTTCTATCATGCTACAAAATCTATCACCAAACCCATAGCATCGAATTATCTCCTTAATTGCTGCCCATTGCAGTGAGTTAAATGCCTTAAATATGTCTAGCGATAATAATCCAACTTTCTCTTAGTTTGTCCTACTATATCTATCAAATCCGAAACTCTCCTTGTCAGGTCCGTCATATGTCTTCCTTTCAAAAAACCGTCCTGATCCCCATTTATGTAGTTGTCCATAAAGCCGTTCAATCTATTTGCTATTATCGCTGTAAAAATCTTGGCATCTTAATTTATCAAAGAGATGGACCTATACAATTCCACTTTTTCTAAATCCTTTCTAGGCTTTGGCAATAAAACAATTATAGTTCTATACCATGATGTCGGTATCTGTCGTCCATCCAATATATAATTAAACAGCTTCAGCAATCTTGGAACCACACTATCTTTAAATTCTTTATAAAAATCCGCTGTTAACCCATCTTCACCTGGGGATTTACCTATCTTCAAGTTGGCTATTATATCATTTATCTCTTTTTCAGTTATTCGCTCTTCCATTCTATTTTTATGCTCTAAGTTTATCTTATTTTGCAATTGCTTTTCAAATTGATCCCTCAACCTTTTGAAATTTATGTCCTTTTTAGTATACAATTCCTGGTAAAAGTCTTTAACTATCTTAATCTTGTCCTTAATTTTATTACATCTCATACCATTTTTATTTATCAAGATTCCAATCTCTCTTTTAATCCTCTTTTCTTTAGCAGCTCTTGCCAGTAATTTTGAATTTCTGTTACTATATTCAAAATATTCCCTCTTTAAATACACTAATACCTCATACAACATCCAAACTTGGTTCCACAAGTTAGGACGTTGTATGAATTCCGACTTTGTATGAGGCATGCAAAATCCTATCCACGATGCCTCATAAAACGTCCAAATTATTGCCACTAATGCTCTGTATAACGTTGTTCCCCTGGTGAGAGCGGGGAGACAGGGGCTAAAGCTGGCCTGAGCTGTGAGGAGGCCAGAGAAGCGACTGTGGGGTAATCCCCCAAAATATCCAAGCGGCCCCGAGCACCCTTGCCCGAGGACAGGAGGAATGGGGCGAGGAGGAGGAATGGCGCTACTGGGGCGGCGGCGGGAGACCCGTTGTGAGGCAGCCAGAGAAGCGACCGTGGGGTAATCCCCCAAAATATCCAAGCGGCCCCGAGCACCCTTGCCCAAGGACAGGAGGAATGGGGCAAGAAGGAAGAATGGCGCTTCCGGGGCGGCGGCTGGAGACCCGCTGTGAGGCTGCCAGAGAAGCGACCATGGGGGAATCCCCCAGAATATCCAAGCGGCCCTGAGCACCCTCGCCCGAGGACAGGAGGAATGGGGCGAGGAGGAGGAATGGCGCTTCTGGGGCGGCGGCGGGAGACCCGACAAGTCTCCTCTTTGGGCACTGGTCGCTTCTCTTGGTCCTGCCGGCGAGTCTCGCTCCCACCTACCCGCTCTCAACCAAGGGTCACTTCTCTGGTGAGAGCGGGGAAGGGAAGCGAGACTGGTTTCAGCTGTGAGGCAGGCTGCGTGGCGCATAAGACCAGCCATGCCGGAGTCTCGCTTCCCTTCCCCGCTCACAACCAAGTGACGCTTCCCTGGCGAGAGCAGGGAAGCGACCAAGACTCCAGCGTGCCTGGTCTTCTTATGCGCCACGCTGCCCGCCTCACAGCTGAAGCCAGTCTCGCTTCCCTTCCCCACTCTCGCCAGGGAAGCAACCCTTAGTTGAGAGTGGGTAGGTGGGAGCGAGACTCGCCGGCGGGGCCAAGAGAAGTGACCAGTGCCCGAAGAGGAGGAGACTCGTCGGGTCTCCCGCTGCTGCCCCGGAAGTGCCATTCCTCCTCCTCGCCCCATTCCTCCTGTCCTCGGGCGAGGGTGCTCGGGGCCGCTTGGATATTTTGGGGGATTCCCCCACAGTCGCTTCTTTGGCCGCCTCACAGCTGGGGCCAGTTTCGCTCCCACCCAACTCACAACCAAGGGAAGCATCCGGTGGGTGTCGCGGCTTCTTTCTCATGTGAAAACCCTAATGCCTCATACAACGTCCGGCGACAGTGTATGAGGCATCTTTTTTCCAAGAACTGGGCGACGTTGTATGGATCCGACGTTCTATGAAGCGGACATTGTATGAGGTATTACTGTACATTAAATCTTTTTTCACTTTTTGTATATCTTTTCCTATCAATTCTGTCTTTAGCCTCTGCATTTTATCAAAGACAACTTTACTATTTGTCTTTACATGTTCCTCCTGTAAATATTTGATCTCATTCTCAATTTCATCATGCTTATCTCTAAATTGCTTATTTTTAATACTAGCCAACTTGATACATCCCCTCTAAAAACCGACTTCATGGCATCCCATACCATATTATAACTAATCTCTCCTGTATCGTTCCAATTCCAGCTTTCATTCCATTTTTCAATTATCTGTTCTTTACACTTTTGATCTTGAAATAATTTATCATCATATCTCCAGTTTCTCCTATACCTTTTTTCACCTTCCATTTTTAATTCCAACCAGAATTTTGCATGGTCTGATTCTTTGAAGATTCCAACTTCTGCATCTTCTAAATTTTTAATCATATTTTCTGTAACAAATATGTAATCTATTCTAGAGTAAGTATTATAGACCTGCGAAAAATAGGTATAGGTCCTCTTAGTTCCTTTAAGCTCCCTCCAAGCATCTTTCAGGCCTAAACTCTTCATCCATTTATCTAGAATCCTCATTTTAGCACCTCTTCCAGCTCTTAATATATTTGTACATTCCTCAGAAGCCCTTATTAAATTAAAGTCTCCTGCTACAATCATTTTCAATGTTCTCTCTTTTTCCAGTATACCATATACCTTATCTAAAAACTCTTCCTGATGATCATTTGGGACATATATATTTACTAACGTTATCTCCTCATCATCAATCTTCCCCTTTACAATTAAATATCTACCTTCTGGATCAGAAATACTATTTGTCATATCAAAGCCTAATCTCTTTGAAATCAAGACAGCCACACCCCTTGCTTTTGAAGTACCATATGACTTTTCATATATCTGCATCCATCCCAGAAATATCTTGTTTGTATCTCCTGATTTTTTATGAGTTTCCTGGAGAAAGACTACATCCGGCCTATCTTTCCTCAAAGCTAATTCTAACCTTCTTCTCTTCACCTGGCAGCCAGTACCTTTCACATTCCATGTCAATACTTTAATACTCCTCAGACCTCGATCTTAATAACCATTCATTTTGACAACCGCAAACTCCTATTTGTGCAATATCCTTCACCAAACATAATCTATCAAACAAAAGAGACATTAAAACACATTTAACATTCAAACCTACCCTCCCCACTCTTCTTCCCAGAAAGTGGCCCTTATCAATCAAAGGGGGAAGGGGGGAACATGTAAGATGTGCATTTGAACAAATGCTCTAGCACTCTATCCTCTAAACATATATAAACAAGATTGTTAAAACATTTCATTCTCCCTTCATTCCATCAAAATCCCTCTTGATATTACCCTATCTCACTCATCCTCAACCAATAACTGTACCTTTGATCCCACATCAGTTCCTCCTGTGGCTCCCCTCTCTTGTTCATTTCCATACTCCCTTTGTAAACCTCCTGATTCTATCAGAGCCTTTCTTAATCCCCGCCACTCTCGAGATGCCGCTTTAACCAAACCAATGTGGCACAAATAATCTAGAGGATCAGTTTCAACATCCATCATATGCATTTTTTTGTCATAAAATAATCTAAGATGTGGAGGAAATTTCCAGTGATAGTCAATCTCTCGTCCTCTGAGAAGTTTTGTCACAGGCTTCATCTTATAACACCATACCCGTTCCTCAATGGATTTGTCATTATAGACCTCCACATCACACCCATCAATTTTCAAAACGCCAGACACAGCCTGTTTTATAAAAGCCATCACCTTTAATTTATCCACCCAATTTGCAAATTTAACCAAAATGTTTCTTTGAACTTTTTTGCCTTTCCTTGCCCCCAGTCTGAAAACACTTGCAATGTCTTCATTTACAAAATCTTTCTCCATGTTCAAATTATTTAACCAATTGACTATTCTTTCCTTCAGCTTGTCTGGCATTTTTTCCACCAAATTTCGTATCACCACGTTCTGTTTCCTCATCACCTCCTCAACCATATCTATTTTTTCCCTTGCATTTCAACTTTCAATTTAACTTCTTTTTGTTCCTCATGCAACCCTCTCATATCATCCTGCATTAATTTCATATCTTTTTGTACCAGATTCAAAACTTTATCCATCTTCTGACAATTAGCATCAACCTTTGTGGAAAAATCAGTAAACATATTATCAAGTTTTTATGACTTCCCATTAACTCATCTTTATCCTTTACCCTCACATTCCTAATTTCACGAAAACCCTTCAAATTTGCTTCTTCCATCCTGTCAATTTTTTAAAATAGTTTTCCCAACTCTACCATAATTTGTGTTGGATCCATTGCTCTCGGCAGCTCCCTTGTTGCTGTTGGTGGTGCCTCCATACTTGCCATCTTATCTATCTTCTCTTCCCTTCTGGTGTCTGCCTTTTTGGGCTTTACAACCTCCTCTTCCTTACTCTTCTTCATTTTGTCTATTATGTCCTCAAATAATGCACCTAAAGCCAGAATTCCCTTATAGCCAAAAAAAATCCTTCCTCCCGATCAAATTCTAGCTTTGTTTAATTGTCTTCACCTTCGAAACCAGAGCCAATCGTTCCAAAACAAATATTTTGAAATTTTATAGCCCCAATGTACCTCCAAATTTGCTCTACTCCCGTTATAATCCAATCAGGAACTGTGTCTTGCTATTGTAATCCAGTTGTAATATTGTATCAAAAAACCATGAACACAGTTAGAAATTCCCAACAACTTTATATTGAAAATGAAGACAAGATGGAAAAAGAAAAAATTTATCAGAGAAGCAACCCTCCTCTTTCACCAAACTCAGTATATCAGGATATGATGATCCAAGGGAAAAAATGAATAGAACCACTTTCAATCCTGGAGACTAAACTGCAGCATCCATAAAAAGAGGGAAAAAATCGCTGTAAATCCAATAGTAATTTCCAAACCGCGACGGCGGTTCCCGAGCAAGGTCCCTCCTCCTCCCTTCTTCTCGAGTTCACACACACTCCAATACAATCTTCATGTTCTGTTCTTTTCCTTCTTTTACCTCCTCCTAATCTTCAGCCTTCAGTTTTTCATTCCGTTTACACTCCGTTTCACTTTCCCTCCCTTCGTTCAACTCCAACTCTCCAACATTCTGATCTTATCCAACTTCCAGCTTTTAACTTTCGTTCTTTCTCTTACTCGCTGCCATTACTCCTTCCCGTCCTTCCCTTCCATTTTCTAACTTTCACCTCCTCTTTCCCTCCTCACTTACTGTATCCTTCTTAATACTCCAGACAGCTCCAAAACCTCTCATCAGCCACCGCCAGCGTTCGCTCTTTTTCTTTCTTTCTCTCTCTTAAAAAAAAGAAAGAAATCCGAAGCCCAGCTTCTCGTTCTAAAGCACCAGAGGCCTGTCCGACCCAAGCGGCGTGTTCGGCATGGCCTGCGCCATGCCTCCCTCGCCGCCTATTCCTCGAACTCCGCTCCAACAAAAGTACCACACAGCAGGATATTTCCAGGCTCCGGATTAACGCTTTCAGATGAGTTAGCTCCGATTTTTTTAACATTTATTCTCTTTCAATCCCCATTCATGGTGTGAGCAAAATGAGATGCATGTTACCCAGGCACCATCTTAGCCACGCCCCCTTTAAATATGTTTTAATTGATGTTTTAACTGATGCTTTTTAACTGACGGTTTTAATTTGTTGATGCCACCTTGAGTCGCCTCATGATGAGTAAGGCGGGATAGAAATATCAAAATAAATAAATAAAAATAAACATTTCACCCTTCCTGCTACACATTCTTCTTTTAAGTTTGACACACAGAAAACTTGAGGGTTTTCTAAAGTACTCAAAATATATACAGATTTTTTTTTAAAAAAAACATTGTACTGCTGATCAGGCAACTGGAGGAAAAAATGCAAACAGTAGAAAGACATACGGTAGAGCATAGGTATGAGGTGAAAAGAGGAGAGGCTATTTCAAAATAGAAACTATTTCACACATACAGTATACTACCTTTTCATGCAATGTTGATATCCTGTGAGCCAAAATACAGAGCAGTTTTTAGAGTTTTACAGCTTTTTAGAGGTTAAATGTGTATATGTGGGGTGGGAGTCTGTTGATAATTTTGTATAGTTGTATTTTGTTTAGGTTTTGTTGGATCGATAAGTGGTTTTTCAATCTCGTTGTTCTGTGCAGGACAATGACAATAAAGATTTATCTATCTAGCTTTTTTTGACCTGTAGTTTTAAATGTTTTTAGAAAGATGCCTAAACAAACAAAACTAAACACATGGCAAAAGTGTGAAAAATATGCTTTCATAAGAAGTACAAGGCTAGAAAGAAAGATGGTGAACAAACAAGGTTTTAGAAATAACAGGCAAGCATTGCAAAAAGAGGTTGAAATGAACTACCATTATGATTTACAATATTTACTAATATTTGTCTGGAAAGGATAGATTGAGGCGGCTAATAAGGCCTTGGAGAATGTAATAATAGGTTTTAGATTAAGTCTCAATCTCTGTGTTTTCTTTGGAGCACTTGTTTTATGTGGAAAACCCTAAAGGAGCATGATGTCACACTTTGAATGGTGTCCAAAACATTTGCCAAGTGATGTCGCCATAAGGATCTCTTAGCAATTGCCTTCCACAGTGAGAAAGCTCTCACAGAAATTAAGGCAAAGATCATTCATTAATTGTCACACACATACACCTAGTCATAAGCTTTGACTTTCAGGAATTGAGCCTGTCTAATTTTAAAATTACCAGTTTTGAATTTATTTAGAAACTACACTTTTAGGCTATGCATGTATGCTTAATGCACAATATCATATAAAACTAGGCTTCACTTGAAAATCGGACTAAAAAACATGGTACAAAATGGGTACAAACTTCTCCTATACAGTACTACTTTCCTACAGTATGGTGTGCCACATATAGTGGTTGAGTAGGTAAAAGCAAGAAAGGAGTCTCACTTATCTACTGTATGTCAGTGAATAAATAAAATAAATAACCAAAAACGTTGTAGCACTTTGAAGACTAACTTTAAATTTTAATGTTAGCTATCATGGATCACGTCCACTTCATCAGACATGGGAGTGGGACTTCATGGCATCAATTTATATATATCAGGTACATAGGTACAGAGTGATTGGTTAGCATAACAGATAAGTATACAAATCAATATGGCTATTTACAACTGGTAATAGCAGATGATCTCTGGCTGTTCTTCGGATTAGATGTAAATATTGTACAGTGTACTGTATCTGCTTTTCAAATGCAAATAGGAGGATAAAAAAAATTGCTAATGAGTTTAACCTTTAGCAATCTATTGACAATTGTGTGAGTTCATCCTTTGTTCTGTGAGACAACCTATGTTGTGAATGAGAATTTTACAGGAAAGTTTTTGTGAAGGTAACAACATATAATATACAACATATATAGCAGCATATAACAACCTGTGTATCAAATTTGATAATGTCCCAGAAACCCTTGACTAACATTCAAACATTTGCAATGGGTGTCCAGGATTTCTGGGACATTATCAAATTTGATATGCCTCAATACAATGTTATCCATATTTAAAATGAACTGTGAAACAATAGGCTGCACACTGTGTGATACCGTCAAGCTCTGGAAGAAAGGGCTGAACCATGAAGCAACTTAACATAACAGATACCTTTGTCTATTTCTGTGTTTCCACATTCTGTCCTACTGTTAGCTTATAGTCCACAATACAGGTTATGCATCAGGACAATAAATTGCTGAGGCATAGCCATTACTTTCAAAACAACCCATAGTTTCTTTTTTTAATAATAATAATAATTTTTATTAAATTTTTTAACAAATAAAATACAAAACACAATACAAGAGAAAAATAACATCATACTAAAGAAACAAATAAATCAATATACACAAACAATGAAAAAAAGAAAAAAATATACACACCTATCCTAATACATTTTTATACCTATCTTTTTAAAATCAAAATCTTAACACCATCCTAAAAATTTTTTTTGAAAATCTCTTAAATTATGACTTAATGGTTATTCTCTAACATTAGCTAATGTTCCAATACTCATTTCCCCAAAAAGTCATAATATACAATTATAGATAGGATGGGGGGGGGAGGAAAAAATACAAGTATACAATTATAAATAGTCATCACCCAGTGTTTATTTACATTGCCCTGGAGAGCTCAGAATATCTCATTATTTTATTTCCAAAATTCACTTTGTTCAGGTATAGATCTGTTTCTATCCTCCCCCATAAGGAAGTAATCCACAAAAGGTTTCCAAATATTCAAAAATCTATTCACTTTTAAATTATCCCTTTTTTTCTTAATCTCCCAAATTAATTTATTGTTCAATGCTAAATTCCACATTTCTTTATACCATTCTTCAGTTTGTATAGTTACATCATTTTTCCAATTTCTAGCAATACATTGTCTAGCCGTCGTAAGCATTATTTCTAATAATTCTTTCTCACCCTTATTTAAATTAATACCATCCACATTTGTTAACAGAGTGGTACCCGAATCCAGTTTAATTGTCCTACCCAATATTTCTCCAATCTCTTTTTCAATTCTTTTCCAAAAATCTTTTACCACGTTACACCCTCACCACATGTGCTCATACGTTCCAATTGTGTCCTTGCATCTCCAACACATTTTATCTTTTTATTATCCATTTGGTACAACCACACTGGAGTCAGTTACCATCTCCATAACATTTTATAATTGTGTTCTTTTATTCTAACCGACATAGTTCTCATAATCCTCTTTTTCCATTTATTTCTCCATGTATCCTTTTCTATCTTTATATTCAACTCTTGCTCCCACCTTAATTTCAAATTCTCTTGTGGATCACCTTCCCTATTTAATATTGTGTACAATTTCCTGACTAATCCCTTAGTATTTTTATCTCCCTTTCTAATTTTTAGAATCAGATCTTCAAATTCCGTCTTTTCTCTTTCCAAATCATATTCTCTCATATATTTGCTATTCCATTTATTAATCCTCAGTCTCTGAAACCAATTCATTTTTAATTGCTCAAACAAATTTATCCTACTAATCTCATCACTACAGATCCGTAACCAGTCTTTCAATAGGAAAACCTCATTCTTGTCCAATACTTCCTTTACCTCATCATCTATATTAATTGGAAAGCTTGCCATATCCAAAATTTCCAATATTGGAGAAACATTCGGGGCCAGATCTTTCTTTACTCTCTTCCATACGTTCATTAGTCCTTTCATCATAGTATTTTTAGTTACTGTCTTTCCCAAATTGCTTCCTAAAAAAACCATTTTACCTATATGTCTATAGTCCCTCATCTCAATTTCCTCCCATATTACCTTTTCCCTTGCCAAGGTCTTCACAACAATCTTAATTTGAAATGCTCGATAATATGCCATCAAATTCGGCATTCCCAATCCACCTTCTTTCTGTGATAAATACCATAGCTTTCTTGGTAACCTGGATTTCTTTCCACCATTACAAAAATTATTAGACAAATTTTGAAACTCCTTAACTTCCTTATCCTTCAATTGAATCACTAACGCCTCAAATTTATTCTAGGTAACAACATCATTTTTGTGAGCGCAATTCTTCCAAACCATGACAGTTTCAACTTTTGAAAACTTTGTATCTTATTTTTAATTTCAATTTTCAAACTATCATGGTTCAGTCTTTTAAGCTCTTCCAATCTGTTTGATATAATTATTCCCAAATATTTCAACTTATTTTTAATCTGAATATTAACTATTTGCTTTATCTTCTTCTGGTCTTCATCACCCATGTTACAAAGCATCATTTCCAATTTGTCCCAATTTATCCTCAGCCAGGTAATATCTTCAAAGTCCTTTAATTGTACTCTAATTCTGTCCATTACTTTCTCAGGTTGTTTTACAATTATCAAAGTGACATCGGCATACATACTTATCTTATTTTCCATAATCCCCACTATTTTTTCATCATCTCTTACAGCTTTTGCTAATAACTCCATTACCATAATGAACAATATTGGAGATAAAGGACAGCCGTGTCTAGTGCCAGCCTCTAACTTTACCTCATCCGTAACCTCATCATTCACTCTGACAGTAGCTGTTCCTTGCTGATATAATTGACCTATTACCCTTCTAAATTTTATGCCAAATCCATACCCTTTAATTATCTCCTTAATTGAGATCCATTGTAGAGTCAAAAGCCTTAAATATATCTAGATATTAAACCCACTTTTTCTTTTGTTTGACTCACAGTATCAATTAAGTCTACTACTCTTCTAGTCAAATCTGCCATATGTCTCCCTTTCAAAAAACCCACTTGATCTACATTTATATATTCCCCCATAAAATTATTAAGGCGATTAGCCAATATTGCTGTGAAGATCTTGGCATCTTGGTTTATCAATGAGATTGGTCTATAAGATTCTACTTTTTCTAAATTCTTTCCAGGTTTTGGTAACAGTACAATTGAGGTCCTATACCATGAAGTCGGAATTTACCCTCCATCTGATATGTAATTATATAATTTTACCAACTTTGGTACCACAATGTCTCTAAATTCCTTGTAAAAATCAACAGGTAAATCATCTTCCCCAGGAGCTTTTCCCAACTTCAGACCAGCAATTACCTCTTTCACTTCTTTCTCAGTCACTAATTCTTCCATTCTATCCCTATGTTCCTGTTTTATTCCACTAATTATTTGCTTCTCTAGTTGCTTCTTAAGTTTTTCATCTATTTCTTTTCTTGCATAAAGGGCTTGATAAAATTATTTCACAATTTTATATTTATCCTTTATCTTATTGCATCTTATCCCTTGTTCATTAATCAAAACACCAATTTCCCTTTTTTCCCTTTTATCTTTTGCTGCTTTTGCTAATAATTTTGAATTCTTATTACTAAATTCAAAATATTCTCTTTTTAAATAAATCAAATTTTCAGTTACAAATATATAATCTATTCTGGAGTAAGAATTATGAACCTGTGAAAAATACGTGTATCCCCTTTCTAGACCCTTAAGTTCTCTCCAGGAATCTTTCAAACCTAAGGCACCCATCCAATTGTCCAACATCAGCCCTTTAATCCCTTTTCCACATCTTAATATATTTGTACAATCCAAATTTGATCTTACTAAATTAAAATCCCCAGCCACTATCATCTTCATTGTTTTTTTCTTTTACCAAAATCTTGAGCATTTTTTCTAAAAATTCCGCTTGATAATCATTAGGGGCATATATATTCACCAGCATTATTTCATCATCGTCTATTTTCTCTTTCACAATCAAAAATCTCCCTTCAGGATCTGAGATACTATTTATTATCTCAAACCCCAATCTAGCCGAAATCAATATTGCAACTCCTCTTGCTTTTGATGTACCATATGATTTTTCATAGTGCTGCATCCAATTTAAAAAAAAAATTGTTTGTATCCTGAGATTTTTGATGAGTTTCCTGAAGAAAGACTATGTCCGGTCTATCTTTCTTCAGAGCTGATTCTATCCTTCTCCTCTTAATCTGAGAACCTGTACCTTTTACATTCCACGTTAATACTTTAATCGCTCTCATAATTTAGTTTAATTTGTCTCCCTCTTCCACCACTTCCGAGTTCTCCATTGGGTGTGTTACCTCTTATCCCAAAACAATTAACATAAAACTTAACCAACATTAACAAAAAACAACAACAAAAATAAAAAAAACATTTTTAATTCTCCCTACTTACTATAAAAGCGCCCTCCGAAAATCAAAGGGGGGAGAGGGGGAAAGCGCATCAAAAATGGCATGACCACTATGGACTCCCCACAGATCCCAGTTTACATTCCTCCTTCAGTACCCTTGGGCATATCATCTTCTTCTTCTTCCAAATTTCTTCCAAAGTACAACCCTCCTGAAATTATCAAACCCTCCATTAAAGCCTCCCATTCCTTAGTACCATTCTCCAATAGCTTTACATCCACCAAAATATCCAAGACATTAAGACCTTCTTGCACTGAAAATCTTCTCCCAGATTCCAGAACAGTAATTGCCTTGGAAACTTCTTGTTATACTTAATACTCTTGCCAATCAAATGTTTTGTTGCCGGTTTCATCGCTTGTCGCCACATTCTCTCCTCCACTGCAATATCGTTATAGATCTCAACGTCAGCAACCTCTATCTTCAAAACCGTTGGTCCAGCTTGTTTAATATGTACCATTAATCTTGTCTTGTCAGCCACATTTGCATACTTCACCAACACGTTTTGTGGTCCAGTTCTACCTCTCTTCTGTCCAAGACGATATATACTTGCAATTTCCTCCGGAACAAAACTATATACCATCTCAAGAGAATTAAGCCACCCCCAAAATCTGTCTTTTAATGAATCCGGTGTATTCTCAGGAAAATTTCGAATTACTATATTCGGGCGTCTTAATTGTTCTTCCAATATTTCAACTCTTTTTTCCAATGAACCCACCTTAACATCTCTTTCCTTCTCTTTTTATTTCATTTTTTTCACTTCAACTTTAAGTTCTTTCTGTTCTTTTTAATTTCATCCTGTTCTTTTTTTAATTCAATTTGCCCTTTCTTTAATTCATCAAATCCTTTATTTGAGTCTCTTGACATATCTGCAATCTTATCCTGTAGAATTATTTGACCTGCAGTCAATTTAGCTTCCATCTTTTCAAAACATTCAAACATCCTTTCAAAGTCACTCTTAGGACCCGGCACTTGGGGCTTCGAAGTTAAAGTTGCAATTGGATCTGTCACTAATGTTGGGGTTAGCGCTACTGTTGATACCGTTGATGTTTTTGGAATTACTGTGCTTGATGTTTTCGGTGAAGTTATTATTATCGGTGTTTTCGATGTTGCTGTGGTTGGTATTTTTGATGCTGGTGTTGTAATCATTGTTATTGGCGATGCTGCAATTGTAGTTGTTACTACTGTTGTCGCTGCTGTTTTTATTGTTGTTGCTATTGTTATTGGGGTCGTAGCTGGTGATTTAGCAATAGTTGTGGCTGTTGTTGTTACTGCTGTCATCATTAATGCTGTTGTTGTTGGAGTTATTACTGTTGTTTTAGCAATGGCTCCTTGTTGTTGTTTTTGCTGTTGCTGTTGTAAAATCTTCCTGACCCTCTCTTGCTCCTCGGCATCAATCACCTCCTGTTTCAGAGTTTTCTTCATTACGTCACTCTCCACCTCTAACTGCACAAGCCTTCGATAGCTCCTGTCAGATGATGTCTCCCTATCTCTCAACCAACCCAACTTCTTTTCCTTTTCTTTGCCTCTTCCCTGATGACTCATCCACTTGCACTTACACTTACAAATCATAAATAGTACATAACACACACACACACACACATATACTATTGTTTTTCTAAAGGAAGAATTAATTCAGATAACCCCATTCATAATAAAAATTCTATTCAAAAACCACAATAACTGCAATCTTAAAGTCTTTTTTGATAAATTCAATTTAAGGGATTAATAATAGGGTTAAAGAGAGAAGGGAAAAAAAGAGAAAAAAGAATTTGTTTTTTTTAAAGGAAGAGGAAAAAATAAAAGGAAAAGGAAAAAAAATCCAAAAAGCTTATAGTGAAAATCAAATTTTCAAAAAAGAAAAAAAAGAAATTATATAGACACCCCCCCCCCAAAAAAAAGGATATGAGCTCTTTAAAAATTTTCAGATCAATTCAGTTCAGTTCAAATCAATTCAAATTTTGATTATGTGTAGATTCAACTCACTCCTTGAAAGAAAGAAAAAAAAGGAGAATTAAAGAAGTAATTTTAAAAACCTCCAAATAAGCTTTCAGATTTGCCACTGACTGTACTGTATGATCAGTATAACCTTAAAAATATGTTGGGTGTGGAAGAGTATCCAGAAAAGAGAGAATTAACTATTTCAATTCAGATCAGTTCATTTTAATTATATATATGTAAATTCAACTCCCTCCTTGAGAAAGAAAAAGAAAAAAAGAAAAGGTTGAAAAAATGATTTTAAAAATCTCCAAGTGAGCTTTCAGATTTACTACTGGCTGTATTGTATGATCTGTACGACCTTAAAAATACGTTGGGTATGGAAGAGCAGAGTATTGGGTGTAGGTGTGAAAGAGTATCCGGAAAAGAAGGGTAAACAATTTTAAGAACAACAACACCAGAGTCTTAAATCGCCATCTTGCCACATGTAATGAGTGAAAGTCAATGCTATAATTTCCAGCAGTAAAACAAAAAGAATCTTCTTCTCTTATTCCTTCTCTAATTGAAACAGTTTTTCAGCTTCTGCAATATTGTGTCATCTAATCCAGGTACCCTTTTAAAACTTTTCCTGTATATAAAAAGCAGCAAAAACTGCCATAACAAGTTCCAAGGAGGAAAAAGAGGGGAAAAATTATAGCAGAGGAATATAAATGTTATTCTGCCACCATTTAGACAGAGAGAAAAAACTAGATGAACTCCCAATCTCAAAACCAGTTGTTATATATTCAACATTGACCTCTTCAGCTGCATCGACACCACATAGCACCGATCAGAGACAATTAGGTGCCGATGGGGTCGACTGAGGCTTGCTTCCGCTCCCCCCATCAACCCCCCCGGACTTACCCCAATAACTCCACTTGCCCGCTTGTTTGATAGCTGTTTATCTGTTCATCCACCCGTTTTCTCTCTCTCCTTCACTTCACCACAAAGGTTCTCTATTTCCTCCACTGCCAATCCTACACTTCAAAGCCACGGCAGAGTCACATTCCATATATTCTTCCACACTTTCTCCTTCTCAATGCCAGTTACCTCTTTCTTATCTTCTCGCCTCAAACAGAGCAGAGAGCACAGGCAAAACCCCGCTGCGCTGCACTGTGCTGCGCTCCAACTTCCACACCACTAGAAGCCGAGACTCACTTTTCTTAAGCCCAAGCCGTAACCGATCAAAGGATTTCAACAGGAGACACGGTACGACATATTTTTAGATAATTCTTGCCACTATTTAACCATTTTTGACCACTTTAAACTGCCCTCCTTTAAGAACTGATGGGAATCGCAGCTGGTCAGCCCACCATGATGGAACAACCCATAATTTCTAGGGATCCAGTGAAACATTTTGCTGTAGTCTATAAAGCATAGGCTGATCTTCTTCTGAATTTGTTTGATGTACTGCAGTAGCCAGCAGATATCCGCAAATGTGATCTTGAGTGCAATATCCAACAGTTGTAGTACCAAAGGATCATTCCCCTATCATTGAGACGACAGCTGGGCAGATACAGTAGAACCTTGGATAAAGTCCCAACTCCATTTCACAAGTTTGGACTTTGTCGGATTTTGGACTATATCCAAATCAAATGGGTGATGCATCAGATAACGTCCAAAAATGGACGCTATCCGAGGTTCCTATGCCAAATACCTCGGATAATGTCCATTTTTAGTGGTTTGGGACTTTATGCGATGCATCATGTGTGCATGAAAACCGCGACTTTATCTGAATCAGACTTTATCCGAGGTACCACTGTATATGAAAAAGATACTCTCTGATTAAAGCCTGTGCCATTAAGCACTACACAATAGCAGGGTGTAATAACTTATTAGGCAGCCTCATGAAATAGATGCTCTTTTCTCAGTGATGATGAGCCTTTATCAATGGTTCTTGATTATGAGATTCTCTTCCTAAGAGACACACTGCCTTTATGTCAAGACATGCTCACTGTACTTTTGACCAAGTAAGCACTCAAATTCAGCACCTATCCTGGTTCCTAGTCTAGACATATACATGTGCATGCACATGCCCACATCTGCTTAAGGTAGATGCTTATAATGGAAGGGCCATGATGGCTTAGTGCATGGATTCTCAACCTGTGGTCTGCAGGCTGGATGCCCCCCCCTGCCTCCACCACACCAGGAAGTGCCATGTGGTGGAGGAAGGGCAAAATGGCCATCTGGCCCACGAAGCTGTCTGAAGAAGTGGGACCCGGCCCCCAGCTTTAAAATGTTGAGAATTCCTGGTTTAGTGGTTAAGATGTTAAGCTTGATGACTGGAAGGTTGGCAGGTCTGCAGTTCAAGACCTGAGTGCTGTGTGATGGAGTGAGAGCCTGTTCTCTGTCCCAGCTCCTGCCAACCTAGCAGTTTGAAAGTAATTAATTGCAAGTACTGTACTGTAGGAACTGCAGTGGCTCAAGTAGGTAAGACGCTGACTGGGAAGCGGAAGGTCAGCAGTTCGATTCCCAAGTACTGCAGGACGGAATGAGCTCCCGTCTTCGTCCCAGCTCCAGCCAACCTAGCAGTTTGAAAGCAAGAAATTGCAAGTAGATAAATAGGGACCATGTCGGTGGGAAGGTAAGAGCGTTCCGTGTGCTCCAGTGTCTAGTCATGCCTGCCACATGACCACAGAAACGTCTGCAGAAGCAGACTTGGAAACAGAGAGGAGCACTGCACCCTAGAGTCGGATACGACTAGCTTTCGAGCAAGAGAAACCTTACTGTACTGTAGATATATAGGTACTGCTTTGGCAGGAAAGTTAACAGTATTCTGTGTGCTTCGGCATTTAGTCATGAATATGAAAATGTTTGCCAACATAGGGCTGCCACTTTGGTTGTAAACAGAGATGAGCATCACCCCCTAGAACTGGACACAAATTGCTTTTGAGCAAGGGAGACCTTTTCCTTTTCCTATAGTTAACGGATAGGAATATCAATTACTTGTAGACTTATCTCCATTTGATTTATACTCTACAGAAGATGCACAGAGATTACAGATGTTGATACCTTGGTTGCTTTTAATAAAAGTGAACTCTAGTAAGCCAAACAAACTAGCAATGCTTCAAATATTTGGATGAAATCTACACCAGAGATGTGGTACTTGCAACAAAATGTTGGAACCTATTCTTATTCTTTAGTAGGATTGTTTCTGTTCAGATTCCAGCATAATACGTCCACCCTCAAGATAAAATAAACTCATACACGGGGATTCACTCATTGTCCTTTTCTGCACGCAGACACACACACACCCCAAAACCTCCATCTAAAACTCACTACTTTGCTGTTCCTAGATTAGAAGCTATAAAATATGCACAGTCCTTACTGGGTTACATGGGGGCAGTCCTAGCCTCTCATTCCACTTCTTTAATTTTGCAATACAGTATATGTGTAATGGATGAAAGAAGAAGACAGTATCAACATGTTGACCACAGACATGCCCATTTTCAATTGCCTGGGTTTAGATCAGGGGTGCCCAAACTTTTTGGCCTGTGGGCTGGTCACATGGTTCAGAGGGCTGGTCACTATGGCCTAGGGGCCGGATCCAGCCCCCAACACCAATTCATCCAGTCCACGAAGCCCTTTTCACTCCACTGGCGCGTTTTACTTCCAGTTCCAGGAGCAATGAAGGCTTTGTGGGCCGGATGAATTGGCGTCGGGGGCCGGGTCCAGCCCCCGGGCCGTAGTTTGGGCACCCCTGGTTTAGAGCATATCCTGTTGGTACTTTGCCACTTTAGGCTACCTTACAGTGAGCCGTCTCCTCCTCCTCAAAGCCAGGTCTTCAAGATCCTCATGTATATACAGCAAGATTTTCCCAGTTTCATCATCTTAAACTGCTGCAAAATATGTTTGAAATGACACCCATATTTGGGAATGGCTTTCAAGTGCATCAGGAATGAAAGTTCTAGTATAGAAGAAATCCCACACATGACTCTTTGGCTCCTGGTCTATGTAAACAGTAAAATTCCTAAAATCACTTTGAATGCTAATTAGGATATACTATACTGTCTCAAATTCAAACTAAAAGCTTCATTTTCTTTTAGTGTGCTCAAGTGAAAATAAAATAAATTCCACAAGCTGAAAGCAATAATGAACATTAGTATTCTTTTTTAATTATACAAAATTTACATATTCTATCACATAGCAATTATTTGATTCTATATTGGCTCAAAATACCCCATACTACAGTTATTTACATTTTCAAAACCAAATCTCCTAAGGATATTTACATACAGCATTACCTTGTCTGTACAGAATGCTAATGGCACATAAATAATGTTGGCCTTAGTGAGATTCTAGTTTCATCCACACTGAACTATTGTTGAAGAATGCATTGTACTCAAATGCAATCACTTCCTTTTTGCTTTCTGGCAAGTTACATGTATTACATACTCTAAAGACTATGTCTTCCAAGTTGTGAAATGGATGCCAGATCTCTGTACGTT